>PVIC010010100.1:0-44139 GCA_004025085.1 Thryonomys swinderianus
TCTCACCTGGTTCATGCCAGGCTGTTGGGGTAAGGCAAAGACCCTGCTCCAGGCTGCAGGTAGTGCTTTCTGGAATTCCCTGAAACTGTGCCTCATGTCTTTCCCCGGGGACTCCTCCTCCTCTGCAGGAATTATTTCTGGCAGTGACTCAGGGAAAGAAGGTAGCTCATTTATGCAGAGGCAGCCACAGCCTCCTTCCCGTCTTAGGAGAAATGTCCTTCTTCCTAGCCACGCCTCTACTAGTGACTGCTATGTGTTGTTGTTGCTTCTCATTCTATTAAGTGATTTCATTCCTATGTGAGCTCTAGAGAAACAATTCTTGAAGAAGCAAAGTGGAATGGCACACGGTTGGTTATAGGGTACAAAGTGGTGCTTCAATGCATGTGAATTTCAATAATAGTGTAGTACTCAAACTAGGGTAATTAGCATATCCATAACCTCCCTCATTTGTCATTTCTTTGTGCTGAGAAAACTCCCAGACTATTCTTTTAGCTCTTTTGACTTATTGTTACCTGGGTCACCCGGTGCATAATTGCACATCATGGTGATTCTTCCTGTCTCACTGTGCCTTAGCCACTTCTGACCAACCTCTCCTGCCCTCTTTCATTAATGAATTCTTACTATAACTGAAAAATTGAGAGTATTCTTTTTACATCTTTGTGTCTTTCAAAAGAGCTAGATACTAGAACAACACAGAACACATTCAATAAATGTTCCTCAAATCAAAATGACAATACCTGAATGCTTTACAATTATCCAAATAATATTTGGCAAATTTTCAAGCTGTTTAAAAAAAATCCATCAAGAAGCTAAGCAGAATGTGGCTCACTTTACATTTATTGTTTCTTCCTGCATTATCAAAGCCTAAGCAATTTGTCAGGTTTTATTTGTGACATATATATTTTCTAATGCAAAGTACCACTGTTTTTCATTATACATCAATAATATTTGGTTAAATATTGCCTAAGCGTATGTCTACCTGACAAGAAGAGAAGAACTCAGCAGAAAATAAAGCAAGATGTTTGGTTGGAACTTGTCCTACTTTTTTATTTCCATACTGGTTTCTGCCTCTGCTTCAAGATGTTTGTTTCTGAGAGCCAATTTCCAGACCACAACTTCTTTGTTGAGTGATGAGTCAGGTTCCCCACGCTGTCTTATCTTTGATAGTTTCTTTGTAAGTTAAATACAAAGATAGAAAGATAATAAGTCTCCAAAATAGACTGATTGGAAAACACTGTCCTAGAGAGAAAAAAAAAATGACTGAAAAATAGTCATGGGGAAAATAACAAATCTGGAAGAAACCTGAGATAAAGTCTCATAATGTTGGGGGGATAGTGGGGAAAATAGGAGAAGCCCTCTCCTCTTTTTTATCGATGAGATGAAGGAACCCCCAAAAGAGAAATGATGTTTCTAAGGTCAGTCATATTTTGGGGAATAAAATGGGAATAATTGTAGAGGGATCCCTTTAATTTGTACCAGGTTTTCTAGTGAAAGTATCGATGCCCCCTCCATGCAAAGCTATTTGCCCTGCACAGATCTTTTCTCATCCTTTTCCTTTCAAACCGCCCACAGATAGTTGTTTGAAGTGAATTTCTTGTAGAAGGTATGTAGTTGGGTCATGAGGCTCATTTGTTTCTTTTAATCTCACAATCTCTGTCTATCAATTGGTGTTACGGTTTAGATCTTGGATGTCCCCCCAAAAGCCCCATGTATTCAGAAGTGTGGCTGCCGGGAGGTGTTCGGATCACGGGGTGCCGTCCTTGTCAGTAGATTCACCTACTGATGAGCTTAGCAGCTGAGTGTGTTGTTGGAAGCGGGCCTGGTTGGAGGCGGCCACTTCTGCTCGGCCCTTCTCTTCTCTGTCTGCGTCCTGGCCACCTCGGCGGAAGTGGCTTCCCCTGCCAGGCCGTCCCACCGTGCTCTTCCTCCCTTGGAGCAGCTCCTTGTAGACTGACTCCTCTTACACCATGAGCCAAAATAAACATCCCTTTAAGTTACGGTTGTCATTGTGGTAGCTAGGTGTTTGGTGCCATAGACAAGACAGTAGCTAAGACGATTGGTATTGTTCAGATTATTTACATATAAAGTAGTTGTTGATGTGCTTGGATTTAGGTCTACATTTTGTTATGGGCTTCCTATTTTATCCCTCTGTTATCATACTCTTGTTTCCCCCTTTTTGGCCTTCTTTTATATCATTTCATTGTCATTTTTTAATTATATGCTTGATTATGTCTTTATATAATTTTCTTTTAGTAGTTGCCCTGGAGAATATGATAAACATTCTAAAATTTTTGTCAACTTAGGATTAACATTGATCACTTACAGTGGAATGTTGAAACACCACTATATAAAATCTTCCCCCTTCCTGTTACTGCTATAGTTGTCATGTTTATTGTATTCATATATCCTTAAAATCCAATAAAACATACTATAGTTTTTCTCTTTTTTTTTTCTTTCTTTGGTACTGGGAGATTGAACCACATTCCTAGCCCTTTTTAAATATTTTATATTGAGACAGAGACTTGCTAAATTGCTAAGCTACCCAGGCTGGGCTTGAACTTATGATCCTCCAGGATCAGCCTCCCAGAGTACTAAGATTATAGAAATGAGACATCATTCCCAGCTTAATTTTTTACTTTACCTAGATTTTAAAGAATTTAAGAGAATAGACTACTATATTTATCTATGTAGCTAACATTTCTATGATTCTTCTTTCATCTTTAATATTTCAAATTTTCTCCTGATACCACTTGATTTTTGTCTGTACCTCTTTTCAGAAATAGAGCAGGTAAGTTGGTTAATAATTCTCTCAGTTTTCTTTGAGAATACCTTTGTTTCTTTTTCATTCCTCATTATTATATTTTGCTGACTGTACATTTCTAGATTGACAGTACTTTGCTTTCAGCACTTAAAAAATGTCCTAGCACTTCCTTGGGAATTAATGTTGTTTTTTTTTTTTTAAATGAGAAACTTACAACCATTTTTAAAGCAACCAAGCCAATTTATCCTGCTCTCAAGGTCTGAGAAAACCATAGTTAGTTGAAACTCTGCTGCTATAAGTAATGTGCCATTTTTTTCCTCTTTTGGTTGCTCTTAATGCTTTGCATTTAGTTTTTAGTAGTTGGATTATGATGCACCTGGGCATGGATTTCTTTGTAGGGCTTTTTGTCTATTTTTAATTTAGAGTTCCTTGAGTTTCTTAAATCTTTGAGTTTTCATCTTTCACAAAACAGATTTTCAGCTATTTTTTTCCAATTTTCTTTTTCTGCTCATATTTCACTTAGTTTTCTCCTTCTAACATGTGGATGGTGTGACCATTAGACATTTTGGTACTGTCAAAGACATCACTAAAGCTCTATGCATGTTTTTCTCAATGAATTTTTCTCTTTCCATTGCTCAGATTGGATAATTTCTATAGATCTTTAATTTATGAATCTTTTTTCTTTGCCTGTTTCACTCTTCTACTGAGCTTGTGTTTATTTTACTTACTCTATGTCTTAGCTTTCATTTTTTTCTTTCTTCTTTATAGTTTACATTTTTTAAGTAAAACTCTGCCTTTGCATTCAAGTGGATTTACCAGTACTCTTTGAAGCATGTTTGTATCTAATGCTGTATAGTCTCTGTGAAACAACCCTAACATTTGTATTATCTCAGGACATCTGTTTTTTCCATTTAAATTGATATTCTATGGTTCTTCATGCTCTGAGTAATTTTCCATCTTATCTTGCACATTTTGAACTGTGTTATGACACCCTAGGTCTTATTTAAATCTATGGAGAATTTAAAATTTTTGTTTTAACAAATGAATAATCTGTTTATACTCCAGCTCCAGGTGCATCTTCAGTTCTCAACATCTATGGGATATGGGCCAGGGATTTAGCTCAAGTGATACCATGCCTACCTTGGAAGCAAAAGGGCCCAAGTTTGATCCCCAATACTGCAACAAACAAACAAACAAACAAACAAACTATGGGATATAAGTTAGTGTCAAATATGTATTTGTATGTCTCATATGACTAGGAGCTCATACATACTTTTACAGGTTCACCTTTGCAAACTTTTCCCTCTCTGCTTTCTCCATAATATAGTCTAGCTCCCTAAGATGCTCTATTCTAAGATTCTGAGCTTTATTTGCATACTCTGCTATGTAACTCTACATATCATATGTCCAGAGCCAGGCAACAAGAGGACAGAGAATGAGAAAAACAACAGCAGGATTGCCCACTACCCTCCAGTTGAGAGGAAGTGAAGTCCCTCAGTTTTATATGTCTCTTAAGTCATTGGGGCCCAAAGGGGAATTGGACAGCAAAAACGAAAAAAAAAAAAATCTTGTCTATAGATTGGGAGATTTTTGAGGATTTCTCCTGGAGCTGTTCTGTCTGCACCTGTGTCCGCTGGGGTTTCAGGGTGGCTGAGCCCAGGCCAAATAACAGCAGCAACAAGACAAAGGTGAATTTATGGTTATTTAGCAATACCAGAATTCTTATCTTTCTTCCTTTCACTTACTTTTTACTTCATTTTTCCAACTTTTCACAGCCCCCCAATAGCTATGGCATGCATTCTGGCCACACATTTAACCACGTAAATGTTAGATATGAAGTCGACTGAGGAATATTATTTTAATGGGATCACAACTTTGGAAACTTTAAAAACTCAAACAGGTATTACCAAAACAGGTATTTAGGCTTCAACACCAGGAATTTTGATTCAATTTATAATGAATAGGCGAGGAAAACAATGCGTGTGTGTGTGTGTGTGTGTGTGTGAGTGTATGTGTGGTTAATATTGCTTATATGATTGAAACAGATGCCAATTTGAGAAACTCTGGCCTAAACCATGATATCCAGGAAGAGATATTTTATTTTAAAAATAGATTGCTACTTTTTACCCCTATCTTTGACAAGCATTTACTAGATATTTAAAGGGTTCACAGTACAGAAAATGGTTACATGTTCATATTCTGAAATTATTCAGTCTTCAACTCCTATTAGAATACATATGAGTTTTGTGTTCTTCAATAATTTGCTTACCTTGTAAACCCAGTTTTGCCTCTGGAAAATAAGGATAATAACAAACATTCACTAAAAGGGCTGCTGGAAATATTCACTGAGATAATGAATGTTTTGTGCACCATATGGAATACAGTTAATATTCAGTAAATATAAATTATTATTACCATCCACATTTTAAAGATGAGAAATGTAAACCTCAGCCACATTAATCAACTTTCCAAAAGATGCTTTCTAGGGCTTTTAAAGTCATCGTAACCAGACACTGAAATGTGTGATTTAGCTGTTTATGAAAGATAGCCAGAAACATCTGAGAAGATCAGGAACATTTGAGATACTTCAGACACTATCTTGTTTATGTGAAAAAGAAGCTTTTTCAAATTAAAATATATGTGGGTAGCAAGATGTGTAGCCTTTTTTTAGGAAGTCGAAGTCATAATTGCACTTGGGCAGAAACACCAGTGAAGTATAATTGTTCTGGAACTTCCAGTGACTTCTTTCTATGTGTGCATTATTTTAAATTATCACATGTTGATAGAATATGAGGAGATCCCTGGCTTGTCTCTTCTCCTTCTACATGTTTGAGACCAATTATGTTATATCCTTGAACACGATGCATATAGATTTAGGATCATGTTCAGAAACATTATGCTGTTAGACATAGTCTACATATATGGACAATGAAGTATTTGTAATTCATGCATCGTATTTTATTACCTAGTGAACTTTAAACTAACAAGGAACTTCCTCCAGGTTTTTGTTTTTTTTTTTTTTGAGACAGGGTCTTGCTTTGTAGTTCAGGCTGGCCCTGAGCTCACTATGTAGCCCAGGCAAGCTTCGAACTAAGCAATCCTCCTGTCTCTGCCTCCCGAGTGCTGGGATGACAGGCAGGAGCCACCACGCCCGGCTTCCTCCAGGTTTTTAAATGAAAGGCTGCAAGGAATATTTTAACTTATTTTCTCCCCAAAGTGTACATTTATTTTAATTTTCCTTTCTATTTCTATTTCTTCCTTTCTTACCATCCTTTAAAATATATATATATATGATTTTTCTTCTAGGCAGAAGAGGTCCTGGTACACTCTTAAAAGAAATGCGATCATCATAATATGATTCCCATTTTGAGAATGAGGAGTGGTACCTGAGTCTTACATTTTATCTGCCAGCTTATTAATAGGAATAGCTCTTTGGAGAGCTTTATTCCATCATGCAACATTATCCATGTCAGAAGCGCAACATCTAGGACAAATTTAATGTACCTTTTAAAACCACAGTGTTGAAATATTCAAAAGCTGTGCATGTTTCTCGGTGGGGATGTGTAGGTGGGGAGGTAGAGCGGTGGTAGTGCAGTGAGAGGACCAGGGAAGAGCAGCTACACGTACTCAGGAGGGCAGATGATGACTCTGTGGGTTCCCAGACAGTAAATGTCAATATTTTCCGAAATTCAGATCTGACATTCAGACAGATCTGACTTTTGCCACATCTTCATGGAACAATGACAAGTTCTTTGCTTTGTAATTGCTAATTTTTTTCCCCTTCTAACAGTGTCTTTCACCTTTTTGTCGCCTGTCCCTTACGCTCTCTATGTGGAAGATTTGGCAGACAACTGTTTCACATTATCAACTTCATTCGGATGAAATCAGACCTAAAGGCCCCATTGGCAGCCTGGCCCAGCAAAGACCACCTCTCTCTCAAGTTCGAACTAAAGCATTCGCAGATGACATTATTCCTTGAATGAGGGATCTTAGAAATGGTCCCTGATGGGGTTATAAAGAGCCAGAGGTTTTCTTGCAAAAGCTTTAGTGTTTATAATTCAGGAAAGAGAACTGTTGTCTCTGAATTGCCACTATGTGCACGGTACACACAAAATATGGTTCGCTTTTCTAATGAAGGCTCTTTCCACAGAGGCTAGAACAGGATGCATGGATCTGTCTGAGCACCAGCTTGTTCCAGAAAAAAGTACAGTGTGCCAAAGTGGATTTTGATTCTCATTTTCCCATGGTGTAACAGGGCAGGAAGTAGTTGTGTTTGGAAGAGAGGAGAGATACGTGTCCCCTGTCTGTATCAACCATGCCCATTGCAGATTTCCCACTGTGCATTGTTCTGCCAGTTCTTCATTTTTACTGGAGATTATAGAGAAGGTGAAAATAACAGTTGGATTTCACCACATCCTGTCTTGGGGCTGCCATTTGCCAGTGCTTCATGGATTCCAGCTCTTATGTGAATCCATTTCCTCTTCTATAAAACCAGGAATGACCCACCAAGTTATGACAGCTATGAAAGGTAGTATTTCAAAATAACTTTGAAAACAAGCTCTCTATACACGGTGATAATAATAATGGTAATGAAAATAAATGTGTCGCGTGGGAAACATTTATTGAACAGATAATCCGCTAGAGGCTGCAGAACAGTTTTCAAGCACCATCTTACTTTGTCCTTGTAAAAACTCAAAGAAGGAGTCACCTAATGCAATGCTGTGACCAAAGAAAGATTCAGAAAATAGCTTGTAGAGATTTCTATTGTTCCAAGGAGAAAACTGAAATTTGTGAAGTTTAAGGATCCACTCATTCTTTTTTCCTTCAATCATTTAAACTCTGAATTCATGAATTTGAGTTTCCAAATAAGTACTTGAAGGCCCCTGAAGGCAGACCACGTATGTCTCCAGTTCACCAGGATCATTAATGAATTTTTGAATAAATTTAAGTCAGTGGTCTCAACAAGGGATGTTCTTGCCACCCAAGCAAACCTGGTGATGTCTAAAGGCAGTCAGGTTTGTCACAATGGGCTGGAGCTACAGGCTTCGAGGTGTCAGAGGGACTGCTCAGTCTCCTATAATGCTCAAGACAGCTCTCTACAACAGATGTCAATATAAAAAAAAATGCCATAATGCCGAGGTGGAGAAATCTTAATTTGTATAAATGAAAAAATAATTGGATGAATTAATATGTGTGCTGAATTGTGCCACTGAATATAATGTCATGCAAGCTCTATTCAGGTGTCAGAAGATCTTTTTCTCACTGTAGGTCTCATTATCATTCCTCATGACCATAATTTTTTTTTTCACTTGTGGAATCCTTTTCCAGCAGACGGTAGATGTTTTTATTTTATTAACTAAATATAAAACCAGAGAGAAACCCAAACCATCCGTTATTAGTCAGTTTTACATTATTACACCTGAATACCAGAGGCACTTAACTTACAAAGAAAAAGGGCTTACTTAGCTCACAGTTTTGGAAGTTAAAAAGGATAGGGCCCGTAATAGCCAAGTCTGGGAAGGCAGTGGCATGTTACGGTGGAGCGCATGTAAAAGCCACAATGGTTACATCATGGAGAGAAGGAGACTGGGCATTCCATAGTCCCTTTCAAGGATATGTCCGAATGACATAAGGACCTCCCACTATGCCTCACTTCTGATAGATTACATCACCTCCTAATCAACCAGTCCTTTAACTCATAAGCTTTTGAGGAGCATTCAGCATCCAAAGTATAGCATCATCTTTTCTCCGACGAAGATCATATCCCCTGCCTGCCCCCACAAGAGGTATTTTTCTAAGACAATCTCTTTGAGTGACTTGTTGAACCAAAATGAAGAGGAGCTGACCCCATTAAGTTTATTTGTTTTTTGTTTTTGTTTTTGAGACAGGGTCTCACTTTGTAGTTCAGGCTGGCCCTAAGCTCACCATGTAGCCCAGGCAAGCCTTGAACTCAGTAATCCTCCTGCCTCTGCCTCCCGAGTGCTGGGATGATGGCATGAGCCACCACGCCCGGCCCCATTAAGTTTAATACATGCTTATTCCAGGTACTTTTTGATGTTCTGTCTTTATGTTAATTATTTTATGGCTTAATATTTATCTTTGTAAATTCTTTATTTTTTGTAAAATATTCTTAGTAATCCTGGCAGAAGGTAGAGAATTTTAAAAATACATTAAATAGGAAAGAGAAGTATAACAAGTTAACATTTCTCCAAATTCCTCCTTTCCGAATTAGTATTTCTTGAGAAGACCAAGCATCTCCTTCTGCTACAAATCAGTAACCTAGCTTTAAAAACCACAAGCAAATAGAAAAAGCAATAACCAGCTTTTCTGAGAAGGAAATGAGGTGAGCGAGGAGAGAGAAACTAAGGTAGAAGACACGGAAGATAGTTCACTGACTTTATGAAGTGTGTATAAACAGCGTACAACTTGTATAACTTTGATTAATACATTAAAAATTTTCAGATGTATTTTATGCAAGAAAATTAGAATAAAAAGTAGTTGAAGACAAAAGAGAGAGATTGTAGCGAGGTCAGTCATAAAGAAGAAAATGCTGGCAGGAAGAAGGGTGGGCTCTCCCGGGCTCTCCCGCCCACCCAGCCACCATTCTCTGCTACTGAACCCCTCTCTGTCCTGCTTCTAGTCCGGATGCTACAGTGGAACTTCAGCAATGTACAACGGAAATAGTCATTTTCTACTGTCTTGATCTTGTATTCACCTCTCACGGTTTACAGAAAATGGGAAGGCATAGTCCTTTGTTATTTGCTAAGCAGTTCTCCTTTTGCTGCATCTTCCCTGTAGAAACGCCAATAATCCTTTTGCTCTTTAGAGAATGAGCTAGAACGAAACAAGCCCTGTCTGCCTACCACTTGCATTTTTTAAAATAAGTAAAACACATGCACAGAAGCCAACTAAAATCGAGACTATTTGTTCGAGTAAAAACAACACAGTTTTAATGTTTCTGCCATATTATAATTGCTTTCTCATACTTCTCATCCTGCAAGTAGAAATGGTTGGCAGTTGTAAACCCCACACTTCAAGCTCATACGCTAAATCCCATAATTAGTTTGCTAGGTAAACTGACCGGCACTTGAAATGATAGGTACGTTTAGCCATGAATGATGTAAGCCTGGAAGTTACTTGGTCTGTGTAAAAATTCCTGGCAAATGAATTGCTCTCCTATTTTCTGGTTGAACATTAAATATTTGATCTCTCATAATTTTAACATGGAAGGCTTTTTCCAGTTTCTCATGTTTACATCACCAAATCAAAATGTCTTTGACAAACCAAAGATGTATTTTTAGCTCTTTCAAGAATCCAACAATAAACCTCTCACAAAACATAATTTTACCTTAGTATTGACTATATAATAGTTGGCAAAACAATTTTGTGAAAGGTTGTTACAGAAACCGGGCAATGCTTTGAGGGAAAAGAGTGATTGGTGAATTTCATCATCATAGAACACAGGAAATTTTGAAATGCTTTAAGAGAATTATTTTCTTGTGATAGTAAAAATGATTCTTAATTTTCTTATTCCCAGTACTTCCTGATAACTGAAGGGTGAATAAACAGTATCACAGGAGTCGCGTGGCAATTTTACAAGATACAGTTACACAACTCACAGTGGTGGCTGCTATTGGGAAAGCTGGTGCTACATAGGACTGTTCCTGAAAGTGTCACTTCGTCTTACATTGTGGATGATCCCAAAACTGCCTGGAAAATATTACCCAGGCCCTCACTACTGGTTCAAGATTCCTCCATTTCCTGTTTTACTTCTCATTCTATTTTAGTTACAAAGCAGTGCTTCAGAGGGACCCCTCTTTCCAAAACTTCTGTCCACTTCTGATGGCTGAGACAGTGGAGTGCTACTGCTGGCAACTCATTCACACACTTCATGAATACTTACAGAATTCCCATAGAACACCTGAGAAGGCAAACTGGAGTCTCTCCTCGAAATTTTGCAGAATTACTATTAAAACTAAGATAATAAGGTGTATTGTGAAATCTAGTGAAACTACCCTGTATGATACTGCTGCGATGGACACATGTGTCTAAATCCAGAGAAGTATAGCTGCGAAAGTAAGCCCTAATATAAACTCTGGACTTCGGATGGCAACAATGCGTTGAGATAAGTTCATTGCTTGTGACAAATGTAGCCCTCAGTGGGGCATATTTACAGGGTGGATGCTGTAGGGGCCCCAGTGTCTCGTCCTTGTTCTTACCGTCTCCCTTACCGCCTCAGCACGTACGATTCTCCACCATCTTCAGAATGTAATTTCCCTCCCACTTCGCTCCTAAAAATGTCTTTACTCCAGCTCCATCCGACTCTCCTAAAATAAAGCAAAACAAAACCAAACCCAACTGAGACACGAAACTTATTGACCCTCTGCCGTCATTAGACATGATGGATCGGTTTAATCACTCTCTCCTTCGCCCTCTTAGCAGGGCTTCTCAACCTCGGCACTACCGAGACTTGGTTCACATAATTCTTCATCGCCAGGAACTGACGTGTGAGTTGTGCGGTGTTTAGCAGTGTCCCTGGCCTCCGTCCACCGGACTCCACGTTCCCTTCCCCCACCTGTGATAACTAACAGTGTCTTCAGGGACAGAGACCGAACTTATCCCCAGGGAAGAAACACTCCCAGGGTACCCTCACACACCTCGAAGGCTGGAAGGCTAAAAACTCCTTTCTTACACTTTATTTTAGCCAGGAAATAAGTGCTGAGTAGTAGATGAACTTGTACTAGATTTGCAAGGCTAACATAGAGGTCATCTTCCTATACTTTTAGGTGTTTTCAAAAGGGTTGCAGAGATATAAAACACTTCCATAGCAATGTTTCTTTCCTTTTTTTGTAGTTCAGTCTGCTTCTGAGCTCACTATGTAGCTCAGGAAAACTTCGAACTCAGCAATCCTCCTGCCTCTGCCTTCCGAGTGCTGGGATTACAGGATTGAGCCACCAAGCCCCGCATTTGTGGTATGTGGTACTGCTCGCCAGGGGGTGTGAGCCACCATGCCCCCCATTGTTGTATATGGTTACCGGGAATTGAACCAGGGACCTTGTGCTTGCTAGGCAGGTGCTGGAACCACTGAGCTAAATTCCCGGCCTCCATAGCAGTATTTCACGTCCACTTTCATGGGTGCTAAGGCACAGCTGTGTGTCTGTGTGAGAGGAGTAGTGTGGATCGAACCTGACTGGTCTCAGTACTCCAGACCCCACTGTCTGGTGTGGTGAGTGTCACGGGTAATTTCCATGATGCTACAACACTGGGGCTTCCTGATCCCTGCATAACCCTGTCAGGTGAATTCCTGAACTCAGCTAATCTGACGGGGACTCAGTGGTGCCCGCTTCCCTCGTGGTCTGTTCACACTTGCTGGCTGTGCCAGTCCACGAGAAGCTGAGCCTCACCAGGGCAGGGCTCACTGTGCGTCTCACTGGGGACATGAAATAAGGACTGGCGTGTAGTTGACTCTCAGTAAATATTAATTGAATGAATGAGTGAACAGTTAAATGTGTTTTTATTCGTGTTTTAGACATTTTTTTAAAAAAAGACAAAAGGGGTTGGAGATTTAGCTCAGTGGTTCCAGCGCCTGCCTCACAAGCGCAAGGTCCTGAGTTCGATCCCGGTAACCACATACAATGCTCGGCGTGGAGACTTATGCCCACCAGCCATCAATACCACATACCAGAGTGCCAGGCGTGGTGGCTCATGCCTGTCATCCCAGCACTCGGGAGGCAGAGGCAGGAGGATTGCTGAGTTCAAAGCTTGCTTGGGCTACGTAGAGAGCTCAGGGCCAGCCTGAACTGTAAAGGGAGACCCTGTCTCAAAAAAAAAAAAAAAAAGACAAAAGGACAAAGAAAGTGAATATTTTTAAGACAATTGTCAATTTTGCGCCAAAGGAATGGAGAACTTTGTAATTCTAAAAAGAAAACAAGGCTGAGCGTGGTGGTACAGACCTTTCTCAGCACTCTGGGAAACTAATGCAAGGGGATTAAGCTTGGACAAGTCAGCAATTTAGAAAGATCCTATCTAAAAATAAAATTTAAAAATAAAAAGTTTTTAAAACATGCTAGGAATATAGTTCAGGGAGGATCTGGGTTCAATCCCCAGTACAGAAAAACAAATGGTATTGTAATCGCTTGATTATAAAACACTGACACCATTCTGGAAAACTCCTTAAGCCTTCTTTATTCCAGATATGTGCAGGCTTAGAAAAGAGACTGTCCAGAACATGCCTGATCTTGTCTGACCTTGAAAGCTAAGCAAAGTTAGGCCAGGTTAGCATTCAGATGAGAGAAAAAAGGGACTATACTGTTTGTTTCTGCAGCATAAAGAAGTATAGCAATAAAAAACTTATGTGTCATGCACCACATAGCGATGTTTCAATCAATGAGGAATCACATGCATGTGGTGATCTTGCGAGTTATAACAGAGCTGAGAAATTCCTGTGGCTTCGTGATATCAGTGCATCACTTGTGATGCTGATATAGACAAACTACTCCACCACCAGTTGCGAGAAGGTATGACACATGCAGTTGTGTATCTAGTAGATAATGCTGATAATGATACTATATATTACAGGTTTATGTATTTACTATTCTACATTTTATGATTATTTTAAGGTATACTCCTACTTAGACAAACAAGTTTACTGAAAGACAGTCTACTGTGTGATGCAGATAGCATCTACATTTTGTGCTGAGTTTGTCTCATGATTACATTATTTTCCTCATGCTTGATTATATTTTGTTCAGCACAACTCTTAAGCATAAAAATCCACTGCTATGTTCAGAGTAAAAAGCCTGTTGAGTGACTGGCCTGCAAACAAAATAAAAAAAAGGTGAAGGACGACAAGGTGGAAAGTCAGGGACGGTTGCTTCTCCTGAGTCAGGTGTGACCTGTGCCACAGCTGCCATCTTGAACACAGGGGAAGAGCAGGAGCTTGTTGCTCTGCTGAAGGCAACAAGACTAACAAAAATTGGAGAAGAATCCACGTGGAAGCAGAGAAACCTCAATATGGATTGAAGACCAGGCACCAACATGTATCCTTCATCACCATGATAACCACAGCCAAGGTGAAAAGTTGACTTGCAATATTGGAAAAATGAAAAGGTTGGACCCAACAGTGATGTTGAATTCACGTAGCTCTGGGTGGTTGAAGTGACTCAAGAACTGTTACTCATTACACAACGTGGAAGTAGGCAGTGGGTCTGTAAGTCTGACATGAGGCAACAGAGGATGTTGGGAAATTCTACATAGGCTGATGGTGGAGGAAAATCACTGGCCAGAGCAAATCTTCTATATGGACAAAATCTCCTCACTCTGGAAACAGATCCCTGAATGGACTTTTGTGCATAAGGAGGTCCGGTAAGTGCCTATCTGAAGGCTTTTCGGGATACGGTGAAAACATTATCCTGTTTGGGGACATTCGAGATGATGGGTTAAAATCCTCTGTGACCTGGCGCTCTGAAGATCCCTGCCCCTCCCCATGTTCAGTGTTTTCTAGGAGTCCTGAGGAGCCATGGACCTCTCCCAAGTTGCTACACCAGAGAAGTGAGAAGTAGTGTTTGGAAAATAACTCCCCCCCATTCCCAGGATTCTGCTTGTGTACGTTTTTGTACATACACTGCCTGACATTTGCACATTGATGAAATTCCTCAAGATACATTTCTCAGAGTTTATCTCATCATAAAGCAACACTTCACTGTCTTTAAACATAAGCTTACTATGTACCAGGCACCGTTCTAAGCACTCTGTCTATGACATCTCCTCATAGCAACTCTGTGAAGTAGGTACCACTAGTAGTCCCATTTTACAGGTGAGTGAATGGAAGACCGAGAAGTCCTGCAGGAAGTCTGGTCCCAGGGATATTACTAATATTGTACATATATGTAATGATCATGGGATCTGTGATGGATAAAACAGATGGGCCATTTGGTGTTCCTTTTAACTTCATCAGTATGTCAGAAGAGAACTCAGAAACTGTCAGTGAGGTGATCTTGAAACGTGGCATTCAGGTTAGGAAGACTGTGAAGTGCTCAGTCTTCATGAATGCAGTTTCTCCCCAGAGTCTGGACATCCATTTGAATCTCTGAGACTAATATATTTACTTGCTAAGTCTTTTATTCTTTATAATTTGAGTTCATTGGTACATCTTAGGAATACATTATGGTCACATTCATTACTGAGAATTTGTACCTGTACAAGATACATCTTGATTATTTTTACCCATTCTCCTGCCCTTCCTACAATATATACATCAGCTTTGTGTCTGTTTTTCCTTTTTACCATCAAATTTTTTCTTTCTTTTCTTTGCTTTCCCTTGCCTTCCCAATTCCCCTTTCCTTTTTTTCTTCCTATTTCACAGTATCACATATTTGGGACCTCATTTACACCTTCAGTGTTCTCATACTAGAGAAATGATACAGTATTTATACCTCTGTGTCCTATTTATTTTACTTATGAATATGACCTCAAGGTAAATCCAGTTAGCTATAAATGTCTCCAATTTATCGTTCTTTATGGCTGAGTAATACTCCATTTTAAAAAGCCACATCTTCTTTAGCCAGGCTCCAGTTGATGAGGATTTGAGCTGTTTCCAAGACTTAGCTATCACAAAATTAGCTTCTATAACCATGGGTGTACATGTGTGGCTGTGATATGATGCTTTTAATTGTTTCATGTATGCAGTTAGCAGGGGAATAGCAGGGTCAAATGGGACCTCTAACTCTAGTTTCTGGAGGAATCTCCACTGATTTCTACAGTGGTTGCACCAGTCTACATTCCCATCAGCAGTGAAGTTTGCTTTTTCCCCACAGCTCCACCAACATTTGTTATTGGCTGATTTCTTGGTAGAAGCCATTCTTTCTGGAATGAGGTGGAATCTCAGGGTCATTTTCGGCTGCATCTCTCGAATGACCAGTGACGTTGAATAGTTTTCCATGTACTGACTAAGTCTTCACAATCATCCTGGCACAACCAGGGCCAGCGTCCTGCTCAGCAATCGAGGGTGAAACCACTGGGGCACGGACCCAGTGGCCATTATTACCTTAGGTAGTTATTATTGCCTTCCTGCCCCCACCCCCCCGTGACACTTGCCCCATTTGGGGACGCATTTTGTTCCTTTCATATTACTTTGGGTTCCCCAAATCACTCAAACAAGGCCCAACTGCTGCCTCTAACACAAGGCCAGTCCGTTTGCTAAGGCTTGTTCTCAAAGATCAGTCCTGTTACTAGGAGAGAAGCACGGTAGCCAAAGCAGAACACAGCCAGGGAGGGCATTGGTGCCCTGCTCAGAAAGGCCCTGGGGACCCAAGGAGAGGAGGGCACAGGGAAAATCTCTCCGGGCACCATAACCGGCCTCAGACCCGAGCCACTCATTGGCAAACACACACGCACAACACAGGCAGTCGTCACAGATTTTTTTCTCTCTTTCTCCTTCTGGAATATCAAGCTGGGGAAAAAATATTTAGAGCCTGAGCTATCTTACTCGTGAAGCGAAGATTTCAGGTGAGCAGTAAATGTGCAGAGCCGAGGCAGTGACCTTTCTTATTTGCAGTGTTTTCATTCTGCAGCTTGCACTGCAGGGACCCTGACTTCAGAGGCTCTGATGGCCCGAGGCTGTGTCAGAGAGGAAATAAATGAGCCTGCCCTACTTCCAGAGTCTCTAGTAACGCACGTGCAGCTCGGAACCTCGGCAGGGCAAGATGTGTGTAGACCAGCGACCTCAAGTGGTTGCAAGTGGGTGCTGCATGGAACGCTTTGAAGCCTGCAGGAAAGCGGTGGGTACCTGAGTCAGACGACACTGCTGAGCTTTTTCCGGCGTTAGGGAGGATTCAAAGGGAATGTGACCGAGCAAATTTAAGCACCTTATCCTTCAGCCCGGGGCCGTCAGAACAGCATACGGTTTCTGGTTTCTTTATCGTCTCGATGCACTTAAGAGTTTTTGAGAGGGAAGACAGAGGTAAGGAGCCTTGCAGGACAAGTGGGCTTCAGAGGGCTTGGCAGAACAGCGCGCAGCAGGCAGGATGCAGCAAAACAAACAAAAAACCCGATGGCACAGAGCTTTCAAATGGAAACTGCCCGCTAGCTTGGGGCATACTGGTGCGGCTGGAAACGAAGCCATGCACTGCGGACCCCACGAACACAAGATCGGGTTTTTCTCGGGCTCTTGACCTGCCTTAGATGGCAACCTGAGGAAACACTTCCCCGGCAAGCTGGCCAGATAGTTCTGCCCCAGCAGCGCAGAGCACGTCCAGGTCTGGGACAACGGAGTCAGGGGTTACAAACTGAAATGCCGCTGCGGTCAAAATGCACGAAACCAACCGGAGGAAGGATCCTGCTATTTCCGTCATCCTGAATGTCCCGCTTTTTTTTTTTTTACACTGGATCTCACTTTGTAATTCAGGCTGGCCCCGAGCTCACTATGTAGCCCAGGCAAGCCTTGGACTCAGTGATCTTCCTGCCTCTGCCTCCCGAGTGCTGGGATGACAGGCGGGAGCCGCCACAGTAACGTTCTAGGCGACCTTGAGTCATGAATGGATTTGGAGATAGAGGCGGCCACGACAAGAGGAGAGTGTGGACCTCACAACGCCACGCTCAGCTCTGAAGCTGTTAGTCAAGAACACAGAGCTGCTGGGTAAAAATTCTTAAGTAACCGATAGAATTACATCTCCTACAATTTTATGAGAAATTTCCCAAAATATTTAAATGTTGGTTCAACTTTTTAAAAATAGTACAGCGAGTCAAAATACTTAGCCCCTAAATTGTCACTTTATGAATTGACATTTCAATTAATCAAACTTCGTCAGAAAAAAAATAAGTTGCAAACTACTGAACTAAGTAGACACCTTTTTTTTTTTTTTTTTTTTTTTTTTTTTTTTTTTTTTTTTTTTTTTTTTTTTTTTTTTTTTTTTTTTTTTTTTTTTTTTTGCAGTTCGGAAGAGCTATTGACTTTGATGGTTGTTTCTTTTTTTGTTGAAAATAAGGGGTGTGTGTGTGTGTGTGTGTGTGTTCCCTGATGAGTTTGATGGGTGCTTTGAAACAAGTTTGGGCTGAAACCCAGAAGCCCTTTATTCCTTTTGTCTCTCAGGCTTCCCGTAGCACATTGGGAATCACCATTCTAAGTTTATTTTCTTGTGAATAAAATTTGTAATCTAATTTGAGGCTTTTTCAGCTCAAACTTTGGGATTCTGAAGGCACCAACTAGATCTAAAATTCTGATTCTTGTGTTCAGCTAGAAGGGGAGGCATTCTGACAGTGGTACGTGGTGCAGCAATGTCATCGTCAACCTTGGCTCCATCTTGGAAGAACTGAAGTTTTAAAACACACTCAATGCCAGACCCCATTCTGAACCATCCAGACATGTGGCGGTGGATGCCGGGGGTGCTGTGACACGTCCCCGGCTGAGGCCAACATGCACATCAGTGGCAACGGCTGGGACACACAGGAGTAGGCTCTCGGCCAGCCTGGGGCCTACATCTGCTGGACGTTGGCAAATCCCTTTGGAAAACAAAGCACAAGGAGAAAAGGTGGCCCCTTATCTACACTCACCAAAACATAACATCCTCTCCTATTTTGAACAAAGATTAAAAGTTAATAAAACCACTACAATTAGAAATCACAACTATGTACAAAGGCTGCGTCACCCAATCTGGTCACACTCAATGGTCAGCCCTCTCCATTCTGGCCAAGGACTCCAGAGAACACGAACTGATCAGACAGACTGATTTCCTTCACCAACACTGCAAGGTCATCCCCTCAGCAGGTTGTATTTGAAATTATATTAGTTTGTCATCATTGATACTCTTGTACTTGATTTTTTTCAATATTCAGTGTAAATCTTATTTATTTTCATCGCTGAAATTTTGGTGTCCTCTTCAAGTTTGCACCCAAGGCGAACGTCGTTTTTTTCCCACCCTAATTGTGGGTTCCAATGCTATCTCTGCTTGTGTAAGTTGCTTTGCTGGCTTCAGGCTCCATGGACTCCTGTATTAGACGTGATTAATGCCAGACTTTCCTTTATAGAACTACAGCAATTAGATGAGGTAATGGAGTGGAGTGCCTAAGACAAAGTTGGACGTGTCCAACATGTGCTATTGTGGGTTGGCTAATAAAATGTGCAGAGGTGGTACAATGCCACAGTCACCATGGTTTTCATTTGCTTATTCCAAGAACGCTGACTCACCTGGGCATTACCAGTTCTCAGGAGACTGGCACTGGGGTGGTCTCAATATTATAAACTGTGTCCAACCAGAAGGGTCTCTATTAAAGTTGTTCTAGCTCTTCCACAGAACCTAGCATCCAAGAATAGCCAGACATAATCTACAGCTGAACAATGACTATATAAATTATCTAACAGGCATCATTATTTTATTTCTTAGCTACACAAATTTGTCTGATCAATTTAGAGTTCCATAGACTTGAAATGTTTGAGGGCTATCGTTCTAGATCGTGTTGTCAAAGTTTAATGTCGAAGATTCAGCTTGGGGGGGGTCTTACTAAAAATATAAATTCTGACTTGGTAAACATGGAGTGGGACCTCAGATTGTATATTTGTATGAGCTACCAAGCAGGACTGTCTACAGAATTTGTGAAGCCTCATACAGAATGAACCTACAGGACCAATTGCTCAAAAATTGATAATTCAAAAGAGCAAAGCAGTAAGCCAAGCAAAGAGACCTCCACACGGGGCCCTAAGCTCCCCCATGACACTGTCCATACTAACAGGTGACACCTGTACTGCTGGTCCCCAGTCAGACTTGGGGTAATGACAGTGGAATCCACATTGTCTGGTAGAATTCTTTGGGGATAATGAAAGCTTCAGATATTTGTGCCGTTCAACAGAGAAGCCTGTTAGCCTTATGGGGTTATCAAGCACTTAAAATGTGGTTAGCCTGAGTAACATCAGAAAGTTGTTGAATTTTAATTGAATCTAAATGGCCCCATGGATCTGGCGGATGCCATATTGGATAGCACAATTTGGATGTCAACTTTCTTCAACAGGACAACTTCCTACTGCAGCAAATTGTTGGTTTTCAAACTGAGTAGACAGTTTTATAGTCAACAGGAGTCAGCCCAGACTGTCTCCTTTCTGCTTTAGTAATTCTGCTTAAACTTTAAAAAAAAAAAAAAATCTGACAGGTAATGCTATTCTGAATAGTTTCATGGAAAAGAATTTGCCTAACTTGGGAAATAGTTTTTTTTTTTGGCATTAAAAAATTCTTTTTAATTTAGTGTAGAGAATAGGAGCGATTCATATGTTAAAAGTTTCTTGTCTCCTTTCGTAGGAAATGATTGGCAGCCTTTAAGCGCTGTGTCTTTTCATGACTGACGCCCTTCCCTCAGGCGTCAGGCCTCTCCCTGGGTGTGGAGAGTGACTGCTCTCTCTCCCTGAGGCAGATACGGTTTCAGGTGTCTGGCTGCTCTTGGGTGGGCGTTAAACCTACAGGGGGCCATCGCTGTGTCTCTGGTGGTTGGAACGGGCCTAGAGAGAGCAGACCGGCAAGCCTGCGCCTGGGCCAACGTTAGGGCGCAGGGAGACACCTCAGCGAGGAAGGGTTTCTTTGGGGGAAAATTTGGGCTGAGTGAAATCTCTGAATTGCTTCTCTCCAAAGGGGTTTTCTGATCTCCAAACCCTGTTCTAGACTTTACCTCTTCTTTCAAAACAGGATTAGTTGGGCATCCCCAAAAGGGAGAGTGAAAGAGAAAAGGGAGGACAGGATGAGGGAGGAAGGAAAGACAGCAGAGAGAGATAAGAGGAGGAAGAAGAAAGGGAGAGAATAGGAAGCTGGGAGGGAGGGAGAGAGGGAAGAAGAGAGGGAGACAAAATGTCTAGCTTTTCTTAAATAAAAGACACGGAAGTAGAAAGGGACTATCAAGAGGCCAGGAGAAGGACTAAGTGGAGAAGGGGCTCTTTGAGAATAACCACAGACAAAGCTCATTCCAACAGAAGCTTGTAAGTGCCGAGGAAACACTCCTTGGTGTCTGTGCTGCCTTTTCTCTGGATATACAGTCCATGCTGCTTAACATCAAAGCACAGAACCCTGGGAAGGATTAAATATGCCCTAAGTGGGTCACTGTTGGGCCACTGTAAGGTTTGCTGTCTAGAAACCCAATACCTGGAAAGAGCCCAGGGATCTAGAAGCTAGTAGGTAACAGGAGCACAAAAGTATTAGTGTAACTGGCCAGACATTTGGGAAAAACAAATATGGCTAAATCCTTATACTTTACAAAAAAATAAATTCCAGATGGATGGCATATTTATGTGCTCAAAATAAACAAAAAAAAAATCCAAACTATGGAAGTGTTGGTGGAAGAGAGGAATTTCTGTGTCAGGAGCATCATGTGTGCTTAATTTGACCAAGCACTGCCATGGCACTGTCCTGACTGGCTGCCTCAGTTTACCTCCTGATGCTAGTGTAAAATAGGTCTCAACTCTGAAAACCCACACAGACATCTCCTGTGGTATGGCTTCTGGGTTTCACCTTTTTAAGAAGGCCCCAAATAATAGCTTGTTATTGTCTTAAAATGTGTTTCTGGGCTGGAGGGTTAGCCCAGTGGTTCCGGTGCCTGCCTCGCAAGCACAAGGACCTGAGTTCGATCCCCAGTAACCACATATAATGCTGGGCGTGGAGACACGCCCACCAACAATCAACACCACATACCACAATGCCGGACGTGGTGGCTCACACCTATAATCCCAGCACTCGGGAGGCAGAGACAGGAGGATTGCTGAGTTCGCAGTGGCTTGCCTGGGCACCATAGTGAGCTCAGGGCCAGCCTGAACTACAACACGAGACCCTGTCTCAAAAAGCAAAAAAAAAAAAAAAAAATGTGTTTCTATCATTGTGAATGGATTTGAACATCTCCTCATATACCTGCTTATGAATTTGGCTTCATAAAACGCCTGCCTCTATCCTCTTTCTTGTTTCCGTTAAGGTTGCTATGTGTTTCTTATCATCAAGTTCCTTATGTAATCTTAGTATCCATCCCATGGTGGTTTAGGTATTGAAAAGGTCCTTTTCTTTTCTGCCCTCTATTAACTTTGTCTATGTTTATCTTTGTGGAACACAAATCGTTCATTTGCAAGTCATCAGATCCACAGATCCAGAAGTGAGTATGGTGTTGTCAATGGCAGTAGAAAACTGGAAGAGAACAACACCGCCATCACTAGAAGACTGGAATAGTAGACATGGTAGCCACACAGCTTGGAAGATAGAGTGAGCATTAGAAGAAAAGGGCCCATTGTTACACAGAACAAAAGATGAGCCTTAAAAATGTACTGCTGACTATTGACAAGGCCAAGGTATGGGATTAGCCAAGGTTCCTACTAACATATTAACTGGATAAAGAATATGGTGTACATATATGTAATAGAATGTTATTGGGCCATAAAGGTGAAATCCTGCCATTTGTGGGCAATATGAATAAAAATGAAGGGCATATGTTAAATGAAATAGGGACAGAAAGATAAATATCATGCATTCCAACTCATATCTAGAAACTAAAAACATTAGTCTATGAAAATAGAGTTTAAAATAATGATCACTAGAAGTTAGGAAAGGTAGAAGTAAAGGAGAACAGGGGGAGGTTATATAATAAGTACCAAAATAGGATCACATAGGGAAATAAATTCTAATGTTTGATAGCACAGGATGACTATAACTCATAGTAATTTATTAGACATCTTATAAAAAACTAGGGGAAGAAAAGAATTTGAAGTTTCCTAATACAATGAAATAATAAATGTTGAAGAGACAAAATGATCATTAACCTGATTTGATTTTTGCACATTATATGCATGTGCTGAATTATCACAGTACACTCCACAATTACATAGTTACTGTGTATCAATGGAAAAAAGAAGAGAAAATATAGTTCTGGGTGAACAAGTGGGAACTAAAAAGAATTAGAAATACTGTATGATCATGTTGATTAAAATTTATGAACACCATTCAATATAAATACAAATATAAATGAAAAGATGCACATTAAAATGGTTATATGGGGAGAGTTGCAATGGGAAATACAGGGAAAGGGAATAAATCAGCAAGAGTGAAGCCCATGGAGGATAAAGCACTGAAAAGCTACTAGGAAGTGAGGAGCGTATTTAGCTGAGTCATTTGCACCTATGGAATGAATGCTGCTCATGAAGGAGAAGGCGGATGAGTGTTTGGTGTCTGCGCAGGAACATTGTCTCAGAGTGACATCAAGACAAAGGTCAAAGGAGGAGGTTGAGGAGGCTGATGGAGCTGTAACATAACAGGAAATATAGAGTACAGTTAAAACATTTATTATTGGAAGTTTATAAGACTTAATTATAAACTTAATTAATTAATTAAACTTAAAATAGAAACTTAATTAATTCCACTTTTTTTGTGTGTGAGACAGGGTCTCACTTTGTAGTTCAGGCAAGCCTCGAACTCAACAATCCTCCTGTCTCTACCTCCCGAGTGCTGGGATGACAGGCGTGAGCCACCACGCCCGGCTAATTCCACTTTCTAAAGGTGTGCCTTGTAAGATTTTTAGCAAACACATTTTCAAAGTTAGGAAAGCTCGAGGCGGCAGAGAGACTTTTGGCCTAAGTCTGTGCCTCATAGGAACAATGACTGTGATAAGTAACGCTGCTGTTGACTGTAGTGTCGCTTTACACTCACGTGTACATGTGTGTGGCGTGCTTTCTACCTCCTCTGGTGGTGTTTCTGCCTTTCTCACTGACAATCTTGGCACCAGCGTGGCTGGCTGCTAAAATGGATCACCTTGTGTTCCCAGGATGCTATTTCCATAAAGTAACAAGCTGGAGGAAACGAAGTGGACAGAAGAAAAAAAGAGGACATGTGTTTTTTTAAATGGGAAAATTGGAGTCATTTGGTCTGGATAAGAGGACACTTAGCACAGGGCGGTATCTCTTAACACTGAGGGGCTGGAGAAGCAGAGGTTATTTAAGGAAGCATTTTCTACTATGAAAAGCTGCCTTCAGAGAACTGGGCTCTTCTAAGCAGGAGCCCCAGCCTGGCAAGGCTTCTTTTGTCACAAAGATTCTCCCCTGGGTTGAGCCATTTCATCTCTGCCATCTCATAGCACACTGGGATTTTACAATTAAGCAGATGATCATTTTACCAATGCTTCTGTAGAGCAAGACAGACCTCACGCTTTGTCCCTTCCACCTGCACTGGCCATTCCATTTCGCTGCCCTGATGCAGTGCAGCAGTAGACCCTCGGCACATGCCAGCCTTTAGAACTATGAGCTGAATGAAACAGTTTCCTTTCTAAGTTAACCTATCCGAGGCGTTCTGCTAGAGCAACCAGAAACAGGCTAAGACATCTGCCTTGTGGCACTTAGACAGGTCTTTTCCAACGTTACCAGTGGAGATCTCCAGGGTCCGTATAACACGCCCACTGAGCGTGGAACAGCAAGGTGCCAAAGCGGAGACAGTGGCCTTTGGAGTCAACCCAAGGTTAGAATTAGGGTCTACTAGTAACTACCATCCCCCGGCGTGGGTGGCTTCAGCTGTCAGTCTAGAAGGTGTGCAAACGACGGCTCATAATTGTACCGGCCACCAACATGAGTGCCTCCTATGAACAATGACGGCTGATCCTACCACAGCCTGTGAGAGAGGTACTCTTCTTTATTTTCATTTGACCAACTGACTTAGAGGATGGTTCAAGGCATGTAAGTGCTTCCTCTAGTGCCTGGCGCCCCCTCAGCGCCTGTATATTATTGGCACCTGTTTTGCTCTTACAGGGAAGGCCACGTGATCAAGCGCTGTGCCAGCAGCCATAACCCTAACTCTACTCCTTTGTCCCTGCAGATCCCAGCAGTGATGTGCTGCCGAGATTGACAACAGCGGATCCTCACGTTCATTTGTCTCTTAGTCACATTCCGTCTTGGACTGACGGAGTTACTCACGTCCCCATAGAGGTCTTGTCTCTTGAAGACAAGAACCTTCCGTGATACATCTGGGCAGCTCCTGCAGAAAATGACGCGCATCTCAAGTCTACTCAGTCATGGGGAATAAAAGGTACATGGCAGAGGAGGGCAATCCCAGCTGGGCAGCGCCTGAAGCCAGGCACAGAAGGGAGCTTCGCCAGGTGCCATGCAGCTGCTTGGGGGAGAAATGACAAGCTGTGGGTGGGACCTCAGATAATGGAGAGCGCTCGGTCCCCACAGCCTGCAAGCTTGCCTTGGCAACAGCTCTTTACCCTGTTCTCTTTTGAAAGGGAATTGTGTGACTGCTGGCACTAGGCAATTATCATTTGTGAACATTTTTTTCCTTATGTCATGTCAGAAAAAGACACGCACAAACCTTGCCTACGAATAGCGCGTTCAGAAACTAACGGCAAGAGCCGAAGTAGTTTCAAAAATGATGTTGCCGTCTAAATTCTATTAACCCTACAATGCAATCTCCTTTAGACCAAAATATTGCAATTTCCTTCTCTTTTCACTTTCTTTTTCTCCAATTTAATTTGATTTTTGCTCTCTTTCGAGGATACACAGTAATCGGGTTAGGCCATCGTCCTTTCAATACTGCCCCTACAGCTCCTTGCCTTTCTATTTCCGACCATTTCTACCTCTTCCTTAATCCACTGTCTGCCCAGTGAATATCCCAAGAAGAACTGGACAGAGATAAATCATTTTGCCTCGGAAACTTAACAGGCTGAAGAAAACATAAACCAACCGCTGCCCTCCAAAACACAGAAAATCACGTTAGCCTGAGGTACCAAGTCTGTTTATTTTCCTTTATCTCGGGGATAGGTTTCATTATGAAGTCTGGGTCTGACTGAATGGCCAAAGAAGTTCTTAACACCGAAGGAGTGCCAGAAATAATAAATGAATGTGTTTGCTCTTGAAATAGTTCAATCTGGGCTTCAGAAGGGATTGGATTTGTTTTTCGGAGGGCAGCGAATCATATAGGTTTTAAATAATAATTCTGCAACTTCAGCTCTTTTTTGAGGACATGCAGTAGGGCGTGCCAACTCCCCAAAGCCCACAGAGTAATTGATTTAACAAGACCAAAGCAATACTCCTTTTCATGCAGCTTACGGTGTAAACAAGTATTTCCTCTTAACACTTGCTGATGTTTGGTATAATAACATTCATCGAATTAGATGAAAACAGACACACCTTTTAACAGAGCCAGTCTTCTTTCATCCCTCCCCTTCTACATCCAGGAAAATGAAAACTAGAATGAACAAATTAGAACGGGGTGAGTGAAGATGACCAAGAGGATTGTTTCTTTCTTATACATTACACTTACATGTTCCTTTGCGAAGAAGGGCTCTTTGCCTGTAAAATCCAGTTAAAATCGCTTTTTAAAATTCTTTAGGAAGGGCAAATGGAGAATTGCAGCACCTTCCTCCTAGCAAGGCTGTGCATAGTTAGCACAGGGAAGGGGAACATCCTGGTTGAGAACCACTCAGAGAAGCACCTCTGATGACTGGAAAGCCTTGAGGAAGCCGCGCTGTAGAAACTCAGGCACCGTGACTCGGGCACTAGCTCGGCGTTCTGGTCAGCCTGGCTGCCACCCTGCTTGTTCAGATTGTTCACATAACCCGCTGGCTGCACATTCCCTTGGCTCTAGCCCCAGCAGTGTGGTTTGCAAGATTTTCTAACCAGGAAAACTAGATATGAATGAAGAGTCCAAAGGTAGAGTCTATGTTCCTTCCCAGAGGAACGTAAGCCATTTAATCTGCAGGGGCAAAAAAATAACATGTAATGGTCTGGTGGCAAAACTCTGTCTCCTTACTGTACACTTAGGGCTAGATTGGTCACTGAAGAAGAGGTGAGTGGGCTTGTCTACGCTTATATGAACAACACATCTATCTATCTATAATCTACATATCCATCCATCTAGCTATTTATATTTATCTAATATCATATAAATATACACATAAAGAATATATTGTCCTATTGTTTACAGTTTATTTGAATGATTTGACTTGGTACAATAATGCCATGACATTTGACCTTTTTTAATGGTCATAGTTAAAAACACTTTATGTTCGGGCAATGCAATAGCCAAAGTGTTTTCATGTCATTGTCAATGACTGACCGGGCTGTAGAGAAGACTCTCAGAAACTGAAATTGAGTGGAAGAGTAGGCTTGTACACTTTGTGAAGCAGACATGAGCACAAATAGAATTTGACTCAAACTTTGCAGGCAATTTACCATGGAATTGATGTCAAACGGGGAAAATTTCAGCCTGAGGATACTTGTGAAAGGGGCTGATCGGTATTGGGAAACTAGAAACCCAAAGAGGTAAAATGGGTGGTTAATGGAAACTCCATTCCAGCCACGCTGTAGTCTTAATGTGGGAACGACAACGGAATGTGCATCACGGAAGCAGATAATTCTTCTTGCTCCTATTACCCCACCATTCAACCTGCCAGCCTGTGATTATTTTAAAGTAGGAATTTTCTTCCTCCTTTCTGGTTTTAGCACTTTTATCTGAGCACCAAAGTACTGCAGTAAGGCACATGTAACGTGCACTACAAGGGAGGCATTTTGTGTCCAAGTCCGCCGGTCACAGAGATTCCAGTGCCGACTGGAGGCTCAGCAAAGACACAGCTGGAAGCGCCTCCTCCACTAGACCGCTTTCATTTGCGAGGTGTCTCGCTAGTCGTGATTGACTGTCTTTGTTTAGTAAATGTCTCCTCACCGGCTCAGTAGAAGTTATTCTGTCCCCAAGGATCTGAAGCCAGTGCAATTCACTCCAAGGCTCCCAACTGAATCGGATCTCCACGAAGCACCCAGCAGAGAGAACTGAGGTCACAATACTGTGTTCAAATCCATCAGATAAGCAAAAAGAAGGGCCTGGAGCGAGGCTGACAGGACGAGGTGCCTCAATGGATGTTCCTCGAGTCCCGGGCTTAGACTGTGGAGTAAATGGAAGCAGCAAGTGCAGGCAGATACTACAGGGACCTCCTCCCTGCTTCCTTCTTCAAGAGATGTTATGTGGGGCAGAAAGACCCAGCAGGGAAAATGAACACATGTCAAAGGGGTAGGGCTGTGGGATTTCATCGGTGATTTAGCTCAAACCTATTCCCTTTCTAGGAAGCTGATTGAGGTGATGGAAGAATGCTTTCTCCCTGGCTCATTCCAGTCCACTCCAACCCAAGTCAACTTCTGAACACACACACACACACATGTGCTTGCACACTTATGTTCATACACACACACCCACACACTCACACACAAAACCTGCCCTCCTCTCCAGATGAAGAAGAAAGTAACTGAGGAAGGAATGGAAGTCATGCATCGAACAAAGAGAAAGCTACAAGAGAAACACAAGACGATGAGGCAGCCCAGAGTGTTGGGAACGAAGACGGAGAAACGATGGAGGTGGCTAGGGCCTGGCGGACTCAGTGGGCGAATTTGATCTACCCAGTCTGAGGTCTGCCACTACTCTAGGTTCTGTTTGGGTTTTGTTGTTGTTGTTGTTGTTTGTGGTTTTTTTTTTTAACCTCAGTGAGGCTTTATGTACAGTGCTGAGGTGGGGCAGAGCGGAAGCAAGGTTTAGTGTGATGGAAATGGAGTAGGAGAAGAAGGGAGAATGAGCCAGAGGAGGGAAGATATGCTAACAATTCTTTGAGTCTTGGCCCTTGACTTTGCCTTGTTTACCCTGCACAGGGTGTGACTGCAAGAGCAAGCTCTGCAGATTCCAAAATAGAGGCTGGACGACTGGGGTTGCCCACCGTTAAGAAGGATGAAATTGTGATAGGATAAATGAAACCACCACGTTCATTCATCAGAGGCTGCTATGCAATGAATCTCCAACAGGTTAACTTTGAAATAACAAGACTTGCTATAATGAAGTCTGAAGGGTACTTGTGTTGGGCTCTTATGCTATAAAAAGCATCAGGATTTGCACTTACATTGAACTTGGAGAAAAACTCTTGATAAAAAGAAATAGCAAATTTGTGACTGTGGTTCTTTGTGTGGGCAAATATCTGTGAAACTGAAAGCATGGTGTGATAAGCTATGATGTAAAGAGAAAGAAATCCTGGAAGTAGAACCTGGCAAGACCTATCCCAGCACCACCTCGGGAACAAAATGCCCTTTGGCTACTGGGAGACGTGTTCTTATCTCCCGGTGAGATGTAAGCAGGATCTTTGCCATTAACAATTTCAATCCAATTCTGCTGCTATTTTCACCAATATTCCTATGATGACCTGTCTTCCCAGAGAGTTTGCTCAAAGGGAAAACACATCATTCAGGCCAGTGGAAATGTCTGGGGTTGTCAAAAATACATTTCCTTTTGTCATTACACTTGGATTTTATGAAATTACTTTAAAATTCTATTTGCAACTCTCTTGCATTCAAACTGAAGTAAAAATGATATAGGAAGCTCAGTTTCCTCAGAGCCATAGGCAGCAGTTGTGATTAAGATCATTTTCTGTTTTTCCAAATGTGCAGCTTCCTGGCATCACAAGGCCACTGAATAGTAAAGAGTTAGTCAATTTTGAAGGCACCTTAAGTGACTCATTTCACAGAACTGACTTAATTGTTATGTACTGATTTTTAATTTAGGCCTCACACATTTTACTTTCCATTACTAATCCTTTTTCTCTTTTGATTATATTTATGATGATGGTAGAAAGCACATGACCTTATCAACTTCTCCAGCTTAGTGAAGGATAGCTACTTAAATAATTTTCTAATCTTTCAGGGCTGACCTCTTTGTTGGTCACCATTCTCTGGATATTCTCAGTATCTGCAGAAACATAGGAATGTGATCAGAAAACACAAAGAATGTTTAAATTTCTACAAAATTAATCGCTGTAAGACACATTGTCTTTAGTCCATTTCAAAATACTCCTTACTTTAAACACACTTATCCTATCCTTGCAACTTTCTGAAGAGTTCTGGAAGCCTTCATTTGTAGCGTCTCTAGTTGTACCCTTGTGGCTTCCTTGATGATCTGAATTGGTCTAAAGCATTTCCCTTCCATGGTCCTTTCGACTTTAGGGAAAAGTAAGAAGTTTCACAGTGCAAGTCAGTGAAGAAGGTAGATGACAACGAACAGTAACGTTTCACAAGTCTGCCCTCCCACTGGAGGCCACGCAGCAGCAGCATTCACTATAAAAGGTGTCCAGTAAGTGGTGGGAGATAATAGGTCTGCAGCTTAGGAAAGAGGCCGGAGTGGGCCAGGGATCTGTGAGACTCACGGAGATGCTGGAAGGCCCGGAGAGGATGAGATGGCTCACTCAGAGAAAAAATAGAGAGTAAGGAGGAGGCTGAGGAAGTACCCTGGGTGTGGGACAGGGTGGACCAGCGAGAAAACAAGAGCCACAGAGGAGGAAGAAGTGGTCTGGGATGCCGAAGCATAAGTTAGGTGGTATCAACCAAAACCGAAGAAGAAAATGCTCCACAACACATTTCTATGTGAGAAAATGGAGGATTTGAGAGATGAGGGCAAAAGAGCTTGTGTCTGTAGAAAGTCAACATAGTAGCTCCCAGCTTGCCTTAATATGTAGGTAATGCTCAGTGTAATATAGTTACTAGGTGTAAATCCCCTGGAAAACTATGCAGCTGGAGATATCAAGCCATATCTCTAGGGAAATCATGATATTTAAGATAGGGAAGAAATCCACACTGAGGAAAGGGGGAAATGTCAACTTCCTCACAAACTGAAAGGCATTTCCGATATAGTATCCGTGCTATGAGGAATTTCTGGTTATATTTACACCCGTGGTCCAAAGGTCCATTTGGGGAGCTGGGGAGAAAGTCCTCAATCTCTTCCTTAGATTTTATCTACCACAAAGTAGAAGGCGAACATATCAAAAACAATCAGACAAAACTCCTGTTGTAGATGTGGATTTTTTCGTGATCATTTCCAAAACTGACTTATAGACTTTTGAGGGGAAAAAAAAATTTATTTTGTTTTGCAACAGCAAGTTGAACCTATTATAAGAGCAAGGTGACACATAGGTAGGTTTAAGAAGAACAAGCTTGGTTTCAACATATGTACTTAAGTAATGAGTCATACTAATAAGATCTGAAGTCTTACTGCTTTAAGAAAATGCTGGAATAACAAAAACCTATGTATTTATGCACTGATATGAAATCAAGTATATTTACTTCCAGTTAAGCCAACTCTGGAAATACTGACAGATCTTGAAGTGTCATCAATAGGCCAAACCCTTAATAGTAGTTACGAAGCTGTTAAAATTTAGGAGGATTTCTCAGTATGAGATAAATTTGATGCTGTCAACTTGACTGACTTGGGAGCTGCCCAAGGGATTGTGAGAGCCCACTTCTGGATGGGTACAGATGGGTTATAGAGCACGAACTTGAGTACTGTATTTCATCCTTTGTTCCTTGCTCTTGTGCTGTGTTCTCCTACTCTGCTTCCCGCCCATCATGGACTACACATCTCTGCTCTCCCGTTCCCTTCCATCATGATGCTGCTGCCTTGGAACCAGCCATGGACTGAACCCCCTGATACTTTTACCTGAATTAAAACTCTCCTTTGTTAAGTTGTGGATATCAGGAATTATGCCCTAGCAGCAGGAAACCAGCTAATATGCTCAACCAATCTCAGATAACTGTGTCATAGCAAATGTTTAAAATATGTATTTTAAAGGTAAATTTGGTTCCATTAAATATGCTCAGTCTTCTTTTTCTCCCTGTCATATAGTTGGAAAGAAAGCTGCGCCATGATTGCACAGAGGTTAGGATAAATGAGATGCAGAGAAAAGCTTTTGACTTTCTAAGGGGGCCGAGTTGCAGGAATTTCATATATCTAGGGGATTTTGATACAGATCCAACTGAAACAAAATTTTGAAACACACCCTGGAGAAAGTTCCATTCAGCAGGGTTAGCCATCCCGGGGAGCAGTCACTCTAGACCAGCCACCCTGCTTTATTTGGAGCTGTCAGTTTAGTAAGCAGCGTGGTTGTTAGTTGACCTTTAGACATTAACTGAAGTGCTTGTTAGCTATTCAGCTTTCAGGATTAACTCAATGACAGAAAACGGCAGTAGAAATTTTAGTAAATTACAGAGTACCCAAAATGAAAACTCATTCTCAAGATGTGGTTTCTTCACAGGGAACTTTCATTCCAGTTTATCTTTGTCAACAGTTGAGGGTTTTTGTTTGTGTGTTTGTTTTTGTTTTTTTTTGCGACAGGGTCTCACTTTGTAGTTCAGGCTCATCCTGAGCTCACTATGTAGCCCGGGAAAGCCTTGAACTCAGCAATCCTCCTGCCTCTGTCTTCCAGTTGCTGGGATTACAGGTGTGAGCCACCATGCCCAGCATTGTGCTGTGCGGTACTGATTGCTGGGGGGCGTGGCCACCATGCCCAGTATTGGTGTATGTGGTTACTGGGGATCAAACCAGGGACCTTGCACTTGCCAGGCATGCGCCAGAACCACTGAGCTAAAACTCCGACCCAACAGTTGAGGTTTTAAAGAGTTATTATGACCAAGTCTGCCATTGTCAATGCTACTTCCTTGACAGGATAGAAAGCTTTGCAGGAATCTCAACAGCCAGTTCAATGAGGGCAATGAGATCTACTTTCTTAACATAAAAGGAGTTATTTCTTAAAATTGCTGTATGTTTGGGTACATTTTTCAGAAGTGCATGTTAGGTCAGTCTTCTCTCTTTTTTTCAGTTCTTAGTTTTTAAAATTCAAGCTTTAATACCTTAGCAGGAAAACTTTTCTTGGAAAGAGACTGAGATCTTGTACAGCTAAATCTACATGAGGGAAAAGGACCTTGGCGTTCATGGAAGTATGTGGAAAATGCCATTGCAACACTCTGTCCAAGGACTTTGTTCCTAATCCTACAGAGATACACATGTTTTGCTAAGTCAGGGATGTGAATGCTGACTTTTGGCAGTTTAACAGTAGATGTTCCTGATCTGGTTACACAATGGTGACTTAATGCTGTTGAAAACAAATTATTAGGCCTGTGGAGCTCAGAGGGTTTCTGGGTCCTCAGTTCTTTCTTCTATGGTAGTATTTCCCCTGCATTCCATCTCTAAGTCTCTTTATTCCTGTTCATTTCACACAGCATCACCACATTTGATTTTTCTAACCCTGATCCCAGTTTTCTCCTGTTGGGTGGCCATTTTTTAATCCCTGTGCATAAGATCTGAAAGTTTTTCATGACTATCAAGATTACCCCAGGTAAGTGTTTTGCCATTTTCTCCTCAAATTGCCCCCACTTACACCTTGAGCCACAGCGAATGTTTCTGTTCTTTGTGTCTTTGCAGTCGTGTTCCTCCAATTTCAATCCTACAATATCACTCCAACCCCCTGATACCCATTTTCATTTCTACCTCTTTAATAAAACCTGTCCAGGGTCCTCCAAGTATACGTGATCCTCCCTGCATTAAATGGTTTCTGAACCTGGGGCTGCTTTTAAGGCGGTCTGTACTACTGGAAGGATGTGTGCTGATTTCCATCTCCCTTCCAGTTAGACTGTAGTGCAGCCTGAACTGCATGAGACGAGACCTTGCACTCTATGGGTTTCTGGGAAAAGGAACTGAATCAATATACTCTATCACTAAACAAAGAGTTTTGATTGCTAGGTGAGATTATGGAAGGAACATTTTGGGAAAAGGAAGGTTCATGGAGAAGGGATTGACTTTCTTGCCTTCAGAGAAGGAAGAATATCTTTCCATCCAGTTTCATGCTCAGCTGTTACTTTCCACACCATAAATACATAAGTGATGTCAAGACAAAGCAAGAGAGCAGAATAGGGCAACATGTGCCTCTGGAATGAAGGGATTTCCAATTTTTTTCCCCCAGCATTTCTGCTAGCCACTGAATGGTAGGCAAATGTAGAGAGGAGGACAGAATTTGGAGAGGGTGATGGGATAGTCCCTCACCATTAATCATGAAGGATGAGGTGTGGGGGCACAGGAAAAGAAAGAGAAAAATGAGGTGCATGGAAGCACTGAACTGGAAGGGAAAGAATTCCTGCTTGTCAAAACAAGGCTGCTCAGAAACCACGGCACAACCCTGTTCTTGTAACTTAATCTTGTCCTTACCTCCCTTTCTACAAAATTCCACAGCAGTGATGAAAGTCCAAAGCTCTTGAAGGATCTTGAACTCAAAGACACAGTGTGAAGGCAGGGAATTATCATTATTATTATCACAAGGAACCCGTCACAGACAGAAACAGACACCATAATGCATAATTTAAAAAAAAATAAATACGGTGCTGTCAGACTGGAAACTGAGTGGCTGTTAGATCATTTGGCAGCGGTAGCAGAGCAAATGTTCAGGAGAGGTGAGTATTTTTCCGCTCTTCCAGAAGGCTGGAAGCATAAACAGCAACAATTTTTTTGCATCAACCTTTCAGCTGTGTCCATCAAGTTAGGCTTTCAAGTTTAATACTGGGTAAAATACCCTAAACGCAGCAGAGAGCAAGCCCAGACTGAACATCTTGAAAGCGGGAAGCTGAAGGACAGAGCGTGCATGTTCCACAGGAATGTCACAGCAGTTCAGAAAATGAAGTACATTTTTAAAAATCAGCTGGGGAATTTCTTCAGTGCCTTCCCTTTTAACGGTCCAAAGGGAATCTGTGTTTCAACTGCTGGGTGCGCTGTCGTAGCAGTGAGGGCAGAGTGGATGGTATCAGAAGGGGGAGAGCAGTTAGCCGGGCGCCATGTACTCTGTGATAAACTGGGACACTACAAGACCAGCAGACATTTATTCAGCAAATGTGTCCCCACCCAGTCCAGTTCTCATGCCAACCGTCAGCACAAGGCAGGGCCTTCTATGTGTGTCTGGAAGTAGGACCAAGGGCATAGCTGGGGGAAGCGAAGGAGGTAGCGTCTAGCCACAGACTCACCCACAAGCAAAGGGACTGGCTAATAATAGTTATGTTTATACCTGGGAGAATTGAAGCCACAGCAGAAGGGGAAACTAAAGACATTAAATTTCAGTAGAGCTCATTTTGGAGGAATGGGGAAAGTGCTGAGGGAAATGAAACAGGATAAAGCTGTTGAGGAGAAAGCCACAAAGGAAATAGAAAGTGTTCAAAGATAAATTAATGCATGACCGAAATCACTACAAGCTACCCAGTCATAAATATTCCAACAGTTGGGGGGAAAGGGCAAGGTGGATTAAAAGTGAAAACCAACAGTAAGAGAAACAGAAAAGCTGTATAATAAGAAATTGTGCAAGTACAAGAAATCAAGAATTGATGAAAAGACCACCACTGAATGAAAACAAAACGTGGAGACGTGGAGAGCTAATACTTTCATTGGACACACAGCTCTGTTTTCTTCTCTAAACATTTTCTCTCTAGTTCCTGTCAGCCTATAAATACTCTCCTTTGTATTTTTCTATCTGGCATCCATTTCATCTCTCTTGATTCACTTCATGTTTAACCCCATATAATCCTGACAGAATGCAGGACTTTGTTTCATCTTTGTTTCAGGTGACTGGTTGGTGAAGGGTAAGCAGAACCTTCCTCGGACAAATTTTAAGGCTCCCTCGGCACCTGAAAAAGTAGTGAGGAGACTTCCAAAGTCACAATCAATAAGTAGAAATAGATCAACATTTTACTATACAGAGCACACAGTCACTCAATGTGTTAGCCAGCTTTCCTTCGCTATGACAAAAGAGCTGAAATAATCAACTTAAAAAGGGCAAAAGTTTATTTTGGACCAGAGTTCCAGAGGGTCACTTGGGTCTGTTGCTTTGGGTCTCTGGTAGCACAGAATATTGTATGGTGGGAGGATGACCTCATGGTGACCTCATGGAGAATGGTAGGTAAAAAGGAGAGTGACAGGATGGAGCCATGGTTCTCCCATTACCTTCAAGGGCAGTGACTTAATTTCTGCTAGTCCTATCTCCTAAAGTGATACCACCTCCCCGTGGCTCTTGGTCTGTGGACTAATCCTGGAACACATGGGCCTTTGGGAAATATTCAAGATTCAAACTATAATTCTGATGAAAGAAAAACAGAGTTTCTCTGCTTTTCTGCTCCCCAAGGGACAGTCTTCTGGATGCAGGGAGGAGCATCCTTAACTGTCTGTGTGGTTCTACACCAAGGTAAGGAAGGCCCAGGAGACCACAGCCTTAGCTCCCCATTAAGTAGGTCAAGTAGAAATATGCAAATTAAAAATGCAAATCAGGAAGGCCTAAAAAATTATACCTCATGGCTAAATTACTGGCAAATGACTCCAACTCAGCATGACAAAAAAGGAAAAAATAATAAAAAGAATTCTCTGATCTGCAGAAATCAAACACCCTTATCAGCGAGCACACCATACTCTGCAACTCAAAATAGCATGAGTTTTAAAACTGTACTTTAACAGAGTTCAGGGGCCTCAGTTTGGTTGGTAACTTTCTTTTGGAATGATAACTCTGAAAAATATCTCCAGCAATTGTAGTTGCTACTCATAAGTGAGCCCAAGACCTCCATCAAGAGGTAGTGCTGGAAGCTGGCTACAGCTTGGGAATTGCCACATACTCCACCATCTTTGGAGGAGTCATCCTTAGAGGACAGCCAACATGGCTACACTTTCCACATCTTATCTTCACAGAAGAGATAATGGTTCATTAAGAACTCTATTGCCTAAGAGTCCTAGAAGACAGAGTAGGTCCTGGAACCGTCTTGAAGACAGAAGACAGGATGACTCAGCATCTAGAGAAGACTAAAGAAGAAGAAATTGTGCTTGGTCTACTATTGTGCTGGTGGCTCATACTATATAAGTAGTAGAGAATCAGAAGGAGATGCTATTAGATTGAATATTGCCCTTCTGGAAATAGTTGTCCATCCAGAACCTCAGAACATGACCTAACTTGTAAAAAAGGTTATCTCACATATAATTAGTTAAGATGAGGTCATGCTGTATTAGAGTTGGCCTTAAGTCCAATGGCTTGGGTCCTTCCACAAAGACCATTTGAAGAAAAAGACATGACTACCACATCAGAAGGAAGTTGGCCATGTGAAGACAAAGCAGAAATCGAAGTAATGTGGCTATAAACCAAGGAGTACCTAGGTTTGCTGAAAACCACCACAATCTAGGAAGAAGTAAGGGAGGATTCTTCCCTAAAGCCTTTAGAGGGAGCATGGTGCTCCTTTAATTTGGGGTGTTGGGTATTTTATTTCAGCAATGAGAAAAGCAACTGAGACAACAACACAGCATTATAATCTGGACTGCAGTATCTAGTCTTTTCTGCATTCTTTTTCCACTATTGTCTTCTTTGAATTTACACTTTTCTTTTCATTTTACACTGCCATGTTGACCTTTTCTTTTTCCTGTGGGTGCTATAATGTCAGTGATACATCTACCCACTAAATGTAGTGATGAAAACGCTGATGATAGACATCCTAGTTGGCATTTTGCTATCTCATACTTTTCAATTATTGGGTCTGTTCAACCTAATCTAAATTGTAAATGACTTTTTTGAACCCTCCCCCCATTTTGGAATAAATAACAAATTTGTCCCACATTTTTTAGTCCATAAATATTTTGGAATAATATTTTTTTCCTCATCTTTTGATTACAGGATAGCTTGTTAGATGTTGGTTAATTCTGTCAACACCACCCATAGAATTATAATCACTGACCACTCCTAGAGTTGTTTTAGATTCATTTCTTCTTTCAAGTTCTATCATTTCTGTATTATGAATAGTTGGGGTAAGGAGATGTGTTTCCTGTCGTTCCATTTCATGACACAGACTTTTCCTCTCTGATGTACTAACATTTCTTCCTTTTTTAGTTTTTTCTTTTGCAGATCTTTTGTCACCTCCTTCCCGTTCAGTCTCAGTGTCCCAAATGTGTCCACTTTGCTTTGTAAAAGAGTGTCACTGAGTTCTGGAGAAATCTAAAAATTATATTCGCATATTTATGATGAGTTTGTATAGATTGTAGCACAAAATTATAGGTTATCTTTCTGAGATAAACATGAAACAGTAAAAGAAAATAACCAGAACTTATTATTAGATCTCACTAGAAAACAACATCAAAGGCCAATACCTTCTAAATAAAAAATATGCAACGGGTAGTTGGTATAAAACAAATAAACAGACGTAAGTGTGTATCTCCTGCAAACAAGAACAGACTCACTGAAATGAATCCTCCATGAGCGTTAGTCAGGATACTCGGTACATAAACAAATGCAGCATCAAGTGACACCTAGGCAAAGTGTTCAGTGGATAAAATAAACCATGCAAGCCGGGCTGGGGCAAAGATGAGGGTGGCAACCTCCCCTCCTGTAGTTTACATCTTAAATACAGTGAGAAACACTCTTTGCCAATTCCTTTCTCTGATCCTCAATGTGCAGTTAGTTACAACTATTCTGGCCTCCTCCTTTTACCCATTTCTGTCCCGCTGCGTACTCTCTTCTGCTTCACTTCACAGAGAAAGTTCCGGACATTTATCACGGATTCCTTCCACCTCTTGCCCTTTCCACCTGGATCCATCGTCTCTACGTTTTTCTCTTCTGACCAGAAGAAAGAAGCTGCCCGTTTGATTGTACATTCAGACTCAATTCTCTTGCTTGTGCTCTGCATTTTCTACCCTTTAGAGGGACCTGGACCCATCAGTTATGTCCTGCAATATTTCCCATTACTTGCATCTTTCACCTTTTCCTACGCTTTCCCCTTTTTCTTAACTGGATTCTTTATTGGTACAATATATATACATCTCACAATCACACATAAATTGGGAAATTTGTACCAATATATGACATAGTCAATTCTCATTTTTACCCATATCCCCACCCACCCACACCTCCCCACCCCCCATATACATGCTCTTTTATTTTCTTTCAGAATCATATTTATTCCTTCCCCTCATTACATTGCTTTCCCCTTTTGACAACATTTGAAAGAACACATTGCATTAAGGAACTCATTTCTGTACGAGTCTGTTCCTGCCACTGCACTGAAACCAGCCTAGCTGAAGTAGTTACCAAACTGGATGAATATGTCCTCGTTCTTATTTTAGTCAACAATACTACCATATTTGGTGTCTCTCCCATCTGAAATTCTATTCTTCCTTGATTTAAGTGTCATTGGGAGCATGGCTCATATAATATCATCCACATCCATATCCTAATACACGTTGAAATTCTCAGATATATATATCAAAATCTCCAGTCATATACTCATTTCCCACATAGCCTCCTAATTTAATGACCTCTAAGGTAAACTGAAAAGACTAGTACTGTTGCACCAAGTTCAAAATTAAACTGATCTGTCAGCTCTTTTGCCCTCCTTTTTGTTTTTTGACTTCTTTTGTGCTTCACTGATCATTCAGCTAACGTCTCTTGAAGCCCTAAGTATCCTGGTCTTGATTTTGCTGAGATAAATCTGATCTCAGAGCATAACATGGGAGGAAGACAGTCAAATATATAAGCCATTGTTTACAAGTAGAAACAGAACTACAACTCTGTACAAGGTATCAAGGTAGGATGGAAGAGGGGCATTATCTGGATCAGAATAACAAGGAAGTTAGGGAAACTTGATCCTAAGACACATGAGATGATCTCTTCCCTCAGAGAGCTGCTGGTCTAGTTCAGTCCATGTCAACCACCAACTCCATCCGGAAGCTTGAAGTTTTCTCAGTGCCGCCTTCTACATCTGCCCTAGAGTCACTTTCTAGATCAGATTAATTCCCATCTATTTTACATGCAGAAGTCTACCAAGATTTATCTCTTGGATGATGCCACTTCCAATTAGCTTAACTGCCATCCCATTGCCAACTCTAACTCCATGAGAACAAAAGAGTTCATCCACTTTGTTCACTTCTGAATCGCACACAATTAGATTAATCTCAGCACTTCGTGGGTGCTTAATAAGTAGCTGATGAGTACAAAAACACTCCAGAATGTTATTCCCTACACTAAATGCTAACTCTGACTATGCCCTTTACTCTTATGAATCCTCAGGGTTTCTTTTTGTGATCAAAGCCAACTGGGAAATTGTCTTGGCAAACAAAGCTGTTCATAGTCTGAACTTTGCCAATTTTGATCAATTTCATCAGTTCCTCTGTTCACCCTCCTTTTAGCCCCATGAAACACCTCCCACTGACCCATCAAATCCCACATCATGCTCTTTCAAGCTTCTGCGGCTCTAATCCTTCTGAATCCTCCCCTGAAATACATTCACTTTCCTGGTCCTTAAGAAAAAATCCGGTTCCCCTTTTAAAATTCAGCGCAGGCATCTCTTGATTTCTCCCATTCCACCACACTGACCAAATAAGGTTATGGCTTATCCTTGACCCTCCGTGTTCTCAGACTCTTACAATGTTTAACACTAATTATCTCTCTGACATATTTACATATCTTCTTCCGAATAAAACTGTGTGCTCTTTGAAGACAAGGACTGGGAGTTAAAACAGAAAAAAAAAATCAGCCTAATTAGCAGGCGATGGTATCATTCTTGGGTCAAAGGGCAAATTACAAATACAAGTAAACACAGGCTAATCTACAATGCTCCTTCTGCCGTACACATGTTGCTGCTCCTCGAGAGAAACTATATTATGTTTATGTAAGGAGGCAGTCAAGTGTGTAATATATTTAGAATGATTTCTATCAAAGCAGTTGGGATTTTTTTAAATATTTGGGAGCTTACAGAGATAAGCTTTAATTAGCCAGGACTTGTTGGTACGGAACTCTTCATCGCCTTCCAGTGCTGGATAAAAGGATCTATACAAGGTTCCAAACAGGCAGCAACATTACCAAGCACGTGCCAGGTGACCCACTTCACCAGGATGATCTGCACCACTGAGCCCCAAAAGAAAATCCAGAGAGATCAGGGTGCAGGTCGCAAAGCTGAGATTACAACACATGAGCAGGAGAGAGTAGAGGTGCACTCCTAGAGGAGAACTCTGGCAGCTTGAAAGAGAGCTTTCTTCTTTTAGACACGAAGGGCAACTGCTGTTGATCGAGTGTTTCTGTACTTAGCACGTCTTTGACTCTTGATTTGCAAGGCATGATTACAAGTATTAATGAACTGACCAACTTGCAAAATAGTCTTTAGATTTCAGCAGTCCTGGGTCCCTGTGGAAAGGAAGAAAACTTCCCTGGAGAAGCTATGTAAAACCCTGTGGTTGAGTCCAGATGCTGAAAAGCACTGAGGTTAACCCTGCTGGATGTCAGCTGGTCCTATCTTTGTTTTTCCTCAGTAACTCCCAAGTTTCGGAACCTTCTGAAGGTAAATTTAGCTTGTAAAAAATAGATCTGTCTAATTGCCGTAGTTGATTATGTACTTTAGTGTGCTTTTGAACAATTACAAGGGTAATGTTTTATTTGTGATTTTACATGCTTGATATGAGTTCAAAAAACTAGAGAGTAAGACTATTTGAGAAAATACAGCAATGGTACTGGCTTTAGTACAAGTGGAAAAAGTCACCACGGTGATTGACGAATAAATACAGGTTTAGGGGGAAACTAAACAAGAATAGAGTCCTCTCATATTTCTATCAAAGTTATGCCCGTCTGGTCTTCATGTCTGCACTTAAAGGATTAGAAATATGTGAAGTGTTATTTGTGACAGAGAATTGAAGGAACAGGGACAAAAAAAAAGGATGGTATGAGAAAAATGTGAGCAAGCAGAAAAAGCAAGCTATAGAAGCCAGTTAGAGAAAACTCACAGGAAGAGTCTTTTGAACACAGTGTATACAACAGTCTGCATGAAGATGCGGCTGTATTTTATTTAGAACTCGGCTGCCTCAAGTGGCCTGGGGAGGCAGGCATCTCATCTTCCGGAGGGGCACAGGGACACAGCAGTCCCTCCTCGCCCTTCCTGCCAACGGCTCTGAGAAACGGCACACAGCAGCGGCTGAACTGAATCACATAATAGCACGGAGTCCTCAGAGGCCAGTTCTCTTAGCAGAGATGAGAATCCTGGAGGTGTTGACAAAAAGGGGGAGTATTTTTTAACTTCCCTTTCTCTCTTTTTTCAAATTACCTCTTCTAATTCCATGCTTATGGTTGATAGGACTCTTAACAGAGGAAGCCATGATGCGAAACAGAAGAGAAAACGTGCCAGAGGAGCACACCGCGTCAGGTCTTCAAAAGATCGCTGAAGCACGAGCCAGGAGCAAGCTGACCCAGAGGAAAGACGTGACCTCAGGTGTCAGCCACCGAGGGATACTCTGTGGTCACTTGTAGAAAGGTCTGGCTTCGGGCTCTTGGTTGTCACTCGGTTTCCCCTGTGATCTCTCCAGCCCGCATGGCCTATTCTTTCAGCGCAGGTTGTAGCTCCTCGCTTTGCATGACTCGGCTGGACCTCAGCTCTGTCAGATTTCCCTGGTTCCTGTGATCTGAATCAGATCCAAGCTCTGAACTTCCTAAGTACTCTCTTCCTTTCTTGCTCCGTGTCCCTAAGGCAGTGACGGCAAACCTTTTAGAGACTGAGTGCCAAACTGTGACCCCAAATCCACTTATGTATTGCAAAGTGCGGTCACTGCAATTAAACCTAAATCCTGAGGTTTTAGTTTAGAAACAACTCAGACATGAACATCTTTTGTCTGTAAAGAAAAATATAGTAACATCCATGGCCTAGGTTCGCTACCACTGCCCCGATGGATCCTACGGCAAGTACCCATTGAGCACCTGCTGTGTTCCCGAGACTCCCGACTTACACCAGCAGGAACTTGCTTTTCATGGACGATCCGTGAGGAGCTTAGTGATGGAGAACAACACAGCAATGCTAAAAACACCCCAGTCTGGGCCTGGGATTTAGCTCGGTGGTTCTGGAGTCTGCCTGGCAAGCACAAGTTCCCAAGTTCGATCCCGGGTATCACATACCACGGTGCTGGGCATGGTGGCTCACATCCATAATCTCAGTAATCAGTACCACACACCACACAACACTGGGAATGGTGGCTCCCAGCACTTGGGAGGCAGAGGCAGGAGGACTGCTGTGAGTTCAGGGCTTGCCTGGGCTACACTCTGTACTTTCATGACTTCTTGTTCTGCTGATACATATCTGTGTCCGCAACTTTTCAAGAGAAGAAATTACGTCATATTTATCTCTGTATTTCTAGCCCTGGTAGCGTATGTGGTACAAAGTGTGCCAAAGATGTTTGTTGAATGGATGAGCCAACAATTTGCTTTCGCCATCTCTTCCTGTTTGCTATGCATATGATTAATTATTTGAGATGAGTTCTCAGTCAATTGACTGCCTCGCCTTGAACCCCTAATCTACAATTTTAGCTTTTCAAGTAGCTGGAATTACATGGATGTGTCACTACATCTGCTCCCTGTCGTTTATTTTGATAACCAATATCCTTTTGCAAGCAAACAACAAGTAACAAATTAAAGCTTTTACTCTACAGCTGTTCGATGATGCCCAAGTATTCAGCCCTTCCTCAGCCACACCTTTAAATAATGCCAGATGATGCTAACTCGGCAGTTATGTATCTTGGCAGAGTAACTACACCTGAGGTTTACGTAGGGTTGAAAGATTTCCCTTTTCGAGAAGTTTGTCAAAATGGCTAAAATGAAATATGTAGCCTTTGCATTAAACATGTGCAGCTAATTTTTTGATCCACTTTAAACCCTGCAAAATTTCCCTGGGAGAAAAGCACTGATAATTTTCAAAATTTAATTACAGGGGAAGCAGCCACTCAGAGGCTCGGAAGGGTCTGAACCTTTTGTTTGTGTTTATCTGGTCCAGTGCTCTGCCAAGATCTTGCTGATAAAAAGGAGGTTTTTCTAGTGCCTGGCTATGCTTAGCCGTCTAGGCAAGATGGTCAGCGATACCTGAAAAATGTCTGCCTTCAGACAGGCCCTTACCTGCCGCTCCCACAGAGCAGAACACACAACGCAAAAGCAGCTGTGGGCTGAGCTGGACGACTTTTGATGTTCGGTCACGGTGAAAAACCACCGGAGCCAAGGAGAAGGGGTCGCTCTGCACGAAGCAGAACTGTGCGCCGTGCCCTTGCATTGTCCACCTGTGTCCATCTCGGTGAGGGACAATAGCGGGGCAGCTGCACTGAGCTGGGTGCGTCCGTTGCCCAGCTCCTGGCCGATGCCATCCACGCTGGCAGGTTTCCATCTCTCCATCTGTAAAACGGCGGGATTCCGGTGCGTGAGAGTGTGGCTTTTCTCACGCTCCAGGACGAGGGGGCGTGGCGCAGCAGGGAAGGCTGCGCAGAAGCAGTAGGTTTTGAGCGGCTCTTGGAAGAATATGCAGAACCGCAGGAAAAAGTGCTGAAGAGGTTATTAAAGGGTAGAGGGCAGAAGCGTGGGGGGGGGCGGTTAAGCCCCCTAGTTTATGCCGCCAACCTTGCATATACAGATGTATCACTTTAAATAGAAGGCTCTCGTTTTAGTTGTTTCTTTTGTTAGATGGAATGCCTCACTAACTAGGTAGTAGTTGAGTGTTGTCTGGACGATGGCTTCCTTCGTGACGGGAGCCAAGTCTCACATTCTTCTGCAGTAATATGGCCCTCCTGTGCCAC
>PVIC010010101.1:0-44122 GCA_004025085.1 Thryonomys swinderianus
TTTCTTCAAGGCTACAGGATGAGAAAACAGGAGCGGAAAAGTAGGGGGGACTATGAAAGACACTTTAAAAAAAAGAGGAGAAGAAATATGAGTAGGAGGAGGTAGAAGGGCTGGAGGAGGGAACGGGGAGGAAAAGGAAAAGAAAATAATTTTGAAGTAGTGATTTCTCACATGTACTGACTTGATATTTGGGAAGGCATAAATTTATATTAAATCTGTTCTGCAGTTTTTGTGTGTTATACTCTCAAGAATAGAGCTGAGTAAAATTTAGTACAGATATTTGCATGCAGTGTTACACTGATAATTAAACTCACTGAAGCTGGGGCTAGTGGGACCCAGCTGTGCTCCCAGCACGGGGGACTCTGGCGCAAGGGTACCACTGGGCGTTCAAGGGCAGCCTGGGCCTTGAGTTCAAGTGTGACTGCGGTACAAAATGGGACAGTGCCTCAATAATAAGCAATGAGACAAACAAAAACTGAAACTCATTGATCTTACTCACCTCATGGTTTTATGAGTAAATATATTTATAACATTAAATAAGATAATACCTGAACTTTTGCTTAGTAAAATAGAATATAATTAAAATATTCTCAGCAGAAATGTGTGAGAAATATTCTACATTTCATTGTATTTTGTGAGCAGTAACTACCACAATAAGTTCCACTGAATACATGACGGAAGTAATGGTGGTTGTGTTTTGGGGTTTATGTATAATGAAGATGGTGTTGAGTTTTTGGATTGTGAGGATTTCTATATTATGAAAGACACAGATGATCACATCTGAGAATACTGTTATTTATTATCAACTGTGACTCTGCATTGGAGGCATCTCAGAAAGTAGAGAGAATTTTTGTTCTTTCCTTAGAAAACTCTCTTTTATTTCTTTGTGCTTCTTTTTGCAAGTTTTACTTTTCTTTCTTTGTTAAAATTCCTGCATGTTTTTAAAATGTAATAAAACTGTGTAGTTCTTTTATCATTTAATGTTTTATTATACATTTATTTTGAGATTATAACTACATATCACCTTCTTAGTTGTTTTTTAAATCTTTATTGGTATATTGTATATACACATTAATCACACTCAATATTGGGGATTTGTACTAGTATATGACACGATTTAATTCACATTTTGTCCTGTTCCTCTTCCCACCCCATAACCCCCACTCCATAAATATATAAGTTTTGCTTCCTTTTTGTATTAACATCACATTTTTTCTTTACCCCTTGTTTTTGAAGTGAGAACATTTAAGATCTTTCGTAGCAAATTTAAATTATGTAATAGCTGTCGTGTGCACTTAACTTTCCAGAATTGTGTTCGGTGAACAACCTGAGACTTTGTGAACTTTCATCATTTCCCAGTTTTCCTCAGAGCTAAACCCTTCATAACCCTGATTTTGCTCTCTGCATTTATGAATTTTTCACACTCCACAAATATGTCACATCACATGGTATCCATCCATTTTGCCTGGTTTATTTTATGTAACATTTACTCTTTACATTCATCCATACTTGGGCAAAGGACAGAATTATTTTCCTTATAAGTATGAATATGTATTCACCTGTTCAAAGATGTTCAGGTATATTTCATAACATGGCTACTATGAATAAAGTTCAATGAACGTGGTTGTATAAGTGTGTCTTTGAGGAATTCATTTCCTCTTCTCTGTTTCAAGGTTTCTTTTCCTCTCCACCATTACTTGTTATGAAGATTTCCAATAATAACAATCATAAGAGAGGTGGAGGGATGAAACTCATTGCTACAATTTCCATTTCCTTAGTAATTGGTGATATTCATTTTTTCTCTTCATATATCTATTGACTATATGTTTGTCTTATGAGAATATCCATTCAGGTTCTTTTCCCCATTTTATCTTGAACTGCTTCACTGCTGTAGAACTGTTCAAGTTTCCTGTGTATTGCTCTAAATGGACACCATATCAGATACTGGGGTAGACAGCAGTTGTCTTCCACTTGACTGCAGTGTGATCCAGAGAGGAAAGCAACAGTAATCAAAGGGGTTTGCAACAAAAAAGAAAGGTCTCTAAAGCAAAAGAATAAATTAGCAGAGTAAAGGGACAGCCTAGAAAATGGAACAAACAAGTGTAAATCTACCTATATATGATTTTCCCAAACATATATATTGCACATTCCATAAAGTTGTACTGGACAAACGGTTCCAAACAGTGCTGTAGGGTTTTTGAAAAATATATCCAAAGCATTTTATACTGATCTTTACTACATATTGCCTATGTTTATATACAGATACTCTATGGTACTTAAGGACAGTGTAGGTGATACTTTATTGTTAATATCACTTACTAAAGCAATTTTATTTATAGTAATGCACTAGTAAAATCATTTAACAAAAGGTTAACAAACTAAGACTAACAAACTAGCAACAGAAATAATTTAAATTACACATTTAAATCCAAATAAATTATCTTGAAGATAGCACTTAAACTAGCATAAAGTTAATATATCCTGAAACTATATGGATCTCAGTCACCTTTATTCCAAACTTCTAATTATCATTTGTATTAGAATATAATCATTTATAAGTAAATGTAAATTAATTTAATTTTTGACAACTGATATACTTCACTAAGGTTTATATGAACTTGTGATGCGCAATATATTCTAATAAAGTAGCTGTATGAATTTTCCATACAAATATAATTAATGTTACAATTTTTAGGCTTTATGTTTCATTGTTATCATTATCTAGTCTAATAAGTATTTGCAACTTATTAAATATGGCAAGTTCTGAATAAATAAGAAAATAACAAAACTAAATTTCCCCAATAGGAACATCTTATTGAAATGCTAAATGAACAATAAAGTGCATTAACTGTTATCTGTAACACATGATTTTATATCATTTTTGTGAAGTAATAAATTTTGCCCAACAAAGAGGAAAAATATGAGGGATTTTCTTATATTTTCTAGTTAATCATCTTTATTTGAAATTTGGAGATGAAACTCCATAAATTTAAATACGTTGATATATTTGAATATCATTGGAGAGTAACATTTAAGCCAAAATATGCCTGTTAGGGCAAGGACAACTGTCGGCCTCTACTTGTAGATGTAAGTAAATAAATTCTTGCAACAGTTGCTCAAGGTAGTGTTTACCCCAAGAGCTGTTAGGGCCACTGTGACATTTCTACACATTATCACATGTTGTTTGAAGGAAGATTCTCTGGTGATGTGCACCTAGGTACAAGACAGGGGGTGGTAGGCCAGCCCTGAAGAACCCTTTATGTGTCTGTCTTCCCGTAAGTGTGGTGCAAATTTTGAATATGAGGAGATGCTAGTCCTTGATTATATACAGCATATGACAGGAGTCATTATACTGATGTAGTATAGTGTGTTGGGTGGTTAATTTTAAAACAAGGTGATTATCTTAAAAACCTGACCTAATCAATCAAACCCTATCAATACCAAAATTTTTTCTAGGATAACTGGCAGGAAGGAAATTAGAGAGACTGCAGGTAGAAGAAGGACTCAGTCATTGCTGACTGAAAATGGGATATGAGCAGCCCCTGGGAGTACAGAATGACTTTCAACCCACTGCTAGAAAACACACACACACACACACACGCATGTGAGGACACACAAAGATTCCATTAACAATTTAAATAAATTTGACAGTAATTTCATCTTGAGATCCTTTAGGCAAAAGCTCATCCTACCAAAGCTTTAATTTCTGCCCGTGATAACAAAAAGTCAAATAAGACAATGCTGAATTTATTGTGAGAATTTGAATGCTTATTAATTTTAGTGTTTTAACATTCTATATTCAAAATTTTAATATGCATGTAAATACTGCATCTATTGATGTTACAGTACATGAGGTTTTGGGCTTTTTTTGTTACTGAGGATTGAACTTGTGACCTTGTGGGTGAAAGACGGACACTAGAACCACTGAGCTATATCCCCACTCTCAACATGTTTTTATAAATGTCTAAACTGTGAAATGGCTAACTCAAGCTAACAACATATGCACAACCTCACATATTTATGGTATTGTATGTTGAGAACATTTAAGATCTATTCACTTAACAATTCACAAATGTAGTAAATTGTGATTAACTTTAATCACCATGACCTATAGGACTTACTGGTCCTTCACCTAAGATCTAGTTACACACCAACCAAAATTTAAACAGCTGTTAGTCCAACTCCTGATAATTACATATCATATACAAATAGGTCAGTGACTAACAAACTGATGATTTTGACTAAAATATGTTTATAGATGCACAAGAGAAAGTTATATGATAATAAAACAGCTACATGCCTGCAGCATATTGGAAAACTAAGTAAGTAAAATGATCTAAGATAAAAGATACTGATGTTTACTTTGAAGAGCTCTTTAATTTCTTTCTTCTCTTCATATATCTAAGAGGAAAATTTAAATGAACATGTAAAACTGTTTTAATGTCAAAACATCCCTATTCTCATCAATTTTTTTCCTATTTTTCCTACAATGTAAATTATGTTACATTTACAAAATCAGGGTTTTTTTGTTTTATTTATTTATTTATTTCGGTACCGGAGATCGAACTCGGGGCCTTGTGTGTCCAAGGTTGGTGCGGTACAACTTGAGCTAACTCTTCAGTCCTAAAATCAGGTTTTTAATGAGAACCAGATAATGCACTGTGCTCTACTAAGAGCCTCTTACTGAAGACATAATTCTTAGTAAAAACATGATACAAAGAAGATATGTGAACCTAAATGCAACGGAAAAGCACAATAAGGAAGGAACAGAAGAGCGCATGTGACTGCATTACTGAAAGCCTTACACCCTTTAGTTATTCTCAAAGTCTATTTATTTTTGCCTTACATGTATTAAGCTCTTACACCCGTGAAGAGCAAGAGGTTTTAGGCGTCCTATATACTAATCTGTACGAGACGGCAGCTGGTAGGCTGTTAACCGTAGACTTCAGCTCTACAGGCTATTTAACGGGAGTTCTCTAATCTGTACTGCGCATGGATCAACATTTCTTATTCTCCTTTGGCTCATTTTAAAATGGAGATATTAACCTGCAGGCCTTTTAAAATAAAAGTTTTAATTTTAATTAGTACACGTTTGCCATATCTAAAATGTATGGCCATTTGGGAAGCGAGTATATGGACATAAGAGTGTCCGGTTCCTTTTTCTTCCCATCGTCCCATTTCCCCTGCTTCGCTCGCCTTCCCCCTCTTGTTCCTGCTGATACCCATCGCGTCTCATATTCTGTCGTATAAGGCGCACATCCTTAGGGGTCTTTGCACGACGCGTCTTTCCTCTTCCTAGCTCCCACTTTCTCTCTGCTCACACGTTCTCCTGTCATCCTTCCCGCTGGCTCGGGATCTGCCCCTCGGTCTCCTCTCCATTCTTTATCGCACTGTAGTTTTTGTGTCTTACTCAGGTAAGCAATATTATATTTTACTTAAATTTGTGTTTCTAATTAATTTCACTCCACATCAAATTTTCCAGGCACACCCATTTTCTGACAGATGTCCCGTCTATGTGTTTCTCTTGCAGATAGTTTTGAATATCAGCAGTATTTATTTGCCCCTTGCGCCTACCTAAGTTACAGTGCTACAGATAAATTCCTATGTCACTGAAGAAAACTGCTTATGATGCGGTGAAGATGGTGTTGAGGTTGATGACGACAATTTCTATAAAACTAGTGGTCACATACTGACAGATACTTGATAATAAACAGATATTTTAAACATGAGTGTTCAGAGATACAGTCTTCCATCAAATCAAACATAGATCATCCATTAAAATTTATATTTAGATTCATTCATATGTAGAAAACATAAGCCAAAAAGATAATGATTTTTTTTAATTGAAACAGAGTCTTTGTCTCCACAACCAAACTTCCAAAAATATTGAGCATGAAACATTCTTCCAAGATTAATTTTAAGATTCCATGCCATGGGAAATGCTCTTTGGAAAAGTATTTTCATTAAGAAAAGAGCAATAAGCAGGAGTTTTGAACCATTTCTAGGGCTTTCAGCAGCCTTTTCTGTTTAGAAATCATTTCAATGGGGGTGTACTCCACCCATTTTTGTCCACAGCTCAAAAATAACACACCATAAGAAACAGAAAATAAGATTCTGTCTTTATGAGCCATCCATGAGGTAATGCCTGATACAAATTCAATGTAAAACACTAAATTATTTGAGAATAAGTTACAGATGTGATTATTTGAGGGATTAACTCTACCAACAAATAACATGGTAACCATTTGTACAGTCACTGGAAACCAGTAGCAATCTCTAAATAATATATTAATGACTGTTTGGTTTGTTTATATTTGGCAAAAAAGTAAAAATATTGAACTTAGAAAAATAACTATGTTCAACAGAAATATTGACACTTTGTGCCTACAGTTATCACCCTAATTAGGGAGAGAACCTTTGAATTGCGTTTTAATATTCATTAGTAAACATGATACAGAACTTCATATAAAACTCCTTCGCCTTACTTAAAATAACACATTGTATTACAGTATATGAAAACTACAGATTTTTCAACTAATATTTCCTTAAATACTGTTCTCTTTCTGATATACCTCAAGAGAAAAATAGTAGTTTTAAGAATTGTTTCATATTTTGTCTCACTTGGGTTACTAATGTGAAAACTATTATTTTGGGAGAAAATGTGTAATAATGCCATTTACTCAGTATTTTCCATTATAAACCATCATGTCTTAAGATTTGTCAATATGTACCTTACATTTTTCATAAATGAATTTAGTGTACATTTATGCCAAATCTTAAAGTTCTTCCCACTGCTTTTTTTTCCCCCTACAGTTTGGAAATCTCTTCATTAATATACCTAGTTGCTAAGCAACAACCCCTCTTTCCTGGTTGTCATGGTGACCCTTTTAAGGAAGGCATGAAGCCATCTGTTTAAACCAACAGTCCACCTTTCTTTAAACTATAACTTGCCCTACACACTCAGTCCAAAGATGGAATATGTAAAATGTGGCATAGAGTCTAGCTAGATATAAAGCTAGAACTCAAAAATGATGTTTCTGTTTTGTACTTTATTTCTGAAAAAGTATCACTTTCTAGAACACAATATATCTATAATTCCAAAATACTGCATTCAAAAGAGATTCAAAGTATATTCTGAATTGATAAAGAAAAAAGACAATAACTTAAAGCCAGATAAAATTTCTTAAGATATTTAAATCATTTACTTTGTTTTCCTTAATTCACCATCATCTACCATTTAAATGCACATCTAAAAATAAAACATTAGAAGTGTGAATATTTAGCTAGAAGTATTATTTAATTTATATAATTTGTGTGATTGTTTTGATTAAAAATTGGACCTTTTCTTTGGCTTTGTTTTTCAGTTCAAAATCCACACTATCTCATAGATTTTAATGTTTTTAGAGTTAAAATATATCTAGGCTTGCAGACTTCTCTGAGTTAAAAGTTCCCTATTATTATACATAAATCAAGTACTATTCCCAGTGATTTTTAGTATGATAATCTAAATAGAAAATGCAAACTCTCACCTATGTAGAGTGATAGTATACTTAGAATTGATCAAAGCATTTTCAGCCTAATAAATGTGAATAACTTCCCTTCATGAAATTTATCTCATTAAAATGTTTCCAAAATTAAAGTGCAGTTGATTTTCATCTTTTCCTCTTAGCTCTCAATTTAAAATTTCATTCTGATTTGTTTACTTAGTGAATGTATTGCTAGGGTATTCAATCCCAGTGATAGGACTCCTAATATTCCACTTCAGATCATTGGCCAAACCATGACAGATCTTCACTGACTCACTTGTGGATATGGCAGAGAGAGGCTTTCCTGGAAGAATAGTGCAGGAAAGTTAAAATGAAGTGCTTAAATAGAAATGCTTAACTAAACAATTTGAGTAGGCTCATTTTTGTAGAAGAGTAATGATACCTATTTTTCCTTGAGCATTTAGTCTGTGAGAATGATAAATTTCCTATCATCATATAGTCTACAAATAATGTATGTACAAAATTGTTCCATTAGATGTAAAAAAGCAGATTAAAATGACATTGATCACAAGATACAGACTAGCACAGGCCAATGTTCCCAGTATTCCAGGAATTTGCATCAAGAGGAGACCAGACTAGGCCTCCCAATCAAAAATAATAAACTGAAGATAGAGTTATAGGAAAGGCAATGGGGTCAATCGAAGAAATAGAAAACAAATGTGTTTCCTTTTTTTTTTTTTTTGGTAATAGCTTGACAAATTCTATTTAAGGTTTTAAATATAACATTCCACTCTTTCTTGTCATGTAAGGATTAAGCTGAGAAGTCTGCTTTTAGTATAATAGAGACTCCCTTATATGTGTCTTGATACATTTTTCTCTTTGACAATTTTCTGTTTTACTTTCAACTGATTGACTATAATATGACTTGGGGAAGATTTATTTTGGATTGAATCAATTTCATATTTTACAGCTTTGTAGACTTGACTGTTCACATCTCTCCCAAAATTTGGAAAGCTTTTAACTTATTTCATAGAATATTTTACATTACTTAGACTTCTTCTGTTTTTATTTGGGGGGGCAGAATTGGGAGTTGAATTCAGGACCTCATGCTTGCAGTTCCACTGAGCTAAATCCTTAGCCTTACTTAGTCTTTTTCTATACACTGAACTCATATTATGAATATTTGCTTGTATAATGGTTTCCTGTAAATACTGAAGGTTATTTCACTTGTCTGAATCACTCCTTTACCTGAAAATTTCTCATTATGCTTGATATGTTTTACTACTGAAACTCTCAACGATATATTTATTTGTGGTTTATTTTTTTGCCTCAGGTTTTCTTTCTCTGTCACCTCTGTGAATATCTCATTTATATCACAAAATATCTTCCTCTTCTCCTCTAATCTATGTTCTCTTGAACATCTTTATGTTTTCTTAAAATAATTATTTTGAATTTTTCAACAATTTATTCATTTTCTTTTGGGTAGTCCCTTGTTAGGCAGTTATGGTCTTCCCTTGAAAGCACCATATTACCTTCTTTTGTCCTTCTTATCAGGCCCACACTTTGATAGCTGTAGATCTGATAACTCATTTTGTATTAATTTTATAGCATATTTTTTGTAATAAAAGATGTGTTAAGATATCTATAACACAGCTTGTGATGGATTTTATTCAAGTCAGCAGATTTAATGTAGCCCCTGTAGATTCCTTACCTGAAATAACTGTGGGCGTCATAAACCTATGAATCAGTGGTCTGTGCTACACAGCACTGCTCTGAGTCAGGGAATGTTGGCGGGCAGCTCTGGGCATGGTACACAGCAGGAGGGGTGGAGCCCCTTTCCTTCCCACAGTATAGCATCACGTTGACATTCCAGTGAGCCAAAGCGGGGATTGTGGTGTGCCCAGTACCCTAAGCAGTAGCTGGGACAGGTGCATGGAGCCTGGTGAACATTCATGAGCCTGAATGAGGTGCTTTTTATGGCTATTACTTAGAAGACTTTATGAGACCTGTGGTGATAACCAGCTTGGGACAGCTGCCCCTATCTGAAAGGTGTGGGGATGCCACAGCCTCAGCCTGCAGAGTCTGAGAACAGTTTATGCAACTGTAACTTGAAACCACTGGAGCATGATCCCAAAGCACAGTGAATTCACAGCCCCGATGGTAAGATTATTAAGCAAAGCCCCTGACTGTGTCGCAGGGTTTTGATTGGTTATATGAAAAGGTACTTATTTGCATCTCAGGGCAGATAAAAAAAAAAATACAGGCAGCTAAGCAAAAGGGAAAAACAAGACCATCAGCAACAGGAAAATAATGCAAAGACAGGGGTAACCGAGTACCTCTCAGCAACAGTTGCCAATGTTAATGATCTCAATTTCTCAAACAAAAAGCAAAGATGGCAGAGCGAATGGAGAAAGAAAATACAGCAGTATGCAACACACCAGAAGCACATTTAATTCAAAAAGAGCCTTACAGATTTAAAAATCAAAGTATGGAAACAATTTCTCACGCAACTGGAACTTAGAATAAAAGCAGGAGTTGCTAGCCTAATTTCAGACAAAGTGAATTTCAAGCTAAAATTGGTCAGAAAGTACAAAAAATCATTACATATTAGTTAAGAGAATTGAATAGAAAGGATTAACAGTTATAAGTATGTATGCAACAAATGCCAGCATATGCAATTTCAGTAAATGAACATTAATAGACATGCAAAATCAGATTAATAATGTTAAAGGGAGACCTCAATACCTTACTGTTACAAATGGACAGATATCTAGACAGAAGTCAACAAAGGTATTTCAGAGTTGAACCAAACCTTTGAACAAATAGAGTAATAGATATCTACAGAGTACTTTACCCAACAATAGAATATACATTCCACTCATCAACACATGTTCAGAACACACTTCATACTTGTCAATACACTATGGTCAAATAAATGAAAAGAAAAATGAAAATGATCTCATATATATTATAAAATCATAGTGCAATGAAACTTGAAATAAATAAGAAAAGAAACCACATGAACTACATAAATACATGGAAATTAAATAATATTCTCTTTAATAATTAGCAGATCAGAAATGAAATTAAATAATACATCAGATAATATCTACAGTCAAATAATAACACCAGTAGACATACCAAAACCAATGCAATACAATTGAAGCAATCCTAAGAGCAAAGTTCATAGCTATGAATTCTCACATCAGGAAAGCAGAATGAGCTCCAATAAATTAACTAATGATGTATCTCCAGGCTCCAGAAAAGAATCATCGATTTCCAAATACAAAAAGGAAATTGTAAATATCTAGGAAGAAATTAATTTGAGAATGAAAAAAGAACCCAAGAATCAATCAATGAGTTAGTTCTTTGAAAGATTATACAAAATAGACAAACTTAGCTAGTCTTACAACAACAAAGTAAAGACCCAAATTCATGCTTCAGAAATGAGAAAGGTGAGAGTAGAACAAATTATACTAAAATCCAGAAAGCATGTGAGAAGTTGTTCTGAATATCTTTAAGGAACATTCACAAAATCAGGATTGCATTCTTGGGAAAGGGTCAGCCCATACAGCACTAGGTTTTCTACACTTTCTCATCTTTAGAACCACTGTTTCGGCCTCAATATTTTATGAGGTACCTTTCAAATTGCTCTTAGATTTTTGTGGTATCCTCCAACTCACATTGCTTATAGTAGTTGGTATAATATTTTTCAGACTCCTGGTTAGAAGTCTTACCTTACTTTTTATCACTTTTTTTACTTAGCTTACATCACTGCTCTTATTTTATTATTCTAACAGTGAATGTGTCCAATTTTAAGATTATGAAATAAAACACACCAACTACGTGTCCTTTCACAGTCTCAGTGTGTGGGAAAGAAATCCAGAAATTCACTATGAGAGTGAGGCAGATCACTTCGGAATATTTTGAAAGCACCGGAAAACAAGAAAAACGTGAAAATAAATCTATTTCCCCATAACTCAGTGATATATAAACATGACTTTAGCAAAACATCATGAAAAAATCAGCATATATTCTTTGAAGATCTATTTTAAAGTTATCTAATAATATTATTTTATCTATGATCCAAATTATTACTGGTAGTAACTCCCCTTCCCTCAAGTTCTGTATGTTGGGAAACTAGACATTAAAATGGTAAAGGCTGTACAAAAACATGAACTTCAATATTTTTTGTGAAGATAACTAGGATACCATTGATAATATTTTAAGGGATTAAAAGTTTATTAAATACTTCGGTATAATACACTTAAAATAGAAAGCTTAAAACACGAATGGGTAAGCAAACAATCCCCAACATAAAGGAAGTATAGTTTCATTTGAGAGTGATTTACTCCTTCCACAAATATTTATTTTGCTTCTATTTCATGACAATTATTGCATAAGAGGAATAATCCTTCACTGTAATTGAACACATGCCTAAACATAAAATGATAAATTATTAGTTATACAAGTTTAAGGAGAATTGTAACATGCTATGATAAAGTTTATGGGTAAACCCTAATCATCAGTGGGAGAATAATGTTTTCTTTCCTGACGAAACTACCTTTCAGCAGCAGTTAAATGGAGAAGCTAAATAAAGGCTATCCTGTGAATCTAACTGTGGAGGTGAAAGGCCGGGAGAGGAAGGCAAAAAGAAGACTGAAGGAAGGGAGAGGCCAGTATAGACGGATCGTGTTGAGATGTGCAGCGGAGAAGCAGAGACCTCAGTTGTATTAGAGGTACTAAGAACCAGGCAAATCAAATATGCTGAGATCGATCCTAAGACCAACGCGTAGCCCTCAGTGCCTTTTGAAAATGATCCAATTTGCATTGTAAGAAAAGATCAGAGGAACTGCTGCCTCTATGAATTTCTTAGTAAAGTGTCATCAGACAAATTTTCTCACAAATTAAAACTATATATTCTAATCGTCACAGAATCCAGTGCCCTGAAGCCACTGGGAAAAGAATAATGACTGCCACATTCTAGGAGTAAACATGCTATTTTCAACTTTGCTTGGTTTTATCTCAGCTCCTTATATGGTGATTATGGTTATTAATGTCAATAAATGCATCGATAAAATTGCCAGGCACAAATACTAATAAATATTATTTATTGAAATTATTAGGTTACAATTTATGTATCCTACTTAAATAACACAGTTTATCTTAAAGTTGGAACTTTAAGAAACTCTATTTACTCACTGTATACTATAATTTTTATAAGCATAACATCATAAGTTATATTACTTGAATTATGATACTAACATATATCACCGGTTGTCTTCTCAATCAAAATATATTTATTTCCACTCATTTGAATAAAAACCATTGAGCTTCACAAGGGTAAGCTGTTTAATGTGAAATCATGAAAATCAAGCAGCACCAGGAATAGGATATAAATATGCATTTTCATACACTAGATTCTATGTACTTTCCCTGAAAAGAAATATGAAAGAAAAAGTGTTGGCTTCTAAGCATACTGCACTGTGACAGCTATATTCATATGGTTAATAAGCAGCTTAATAACAATCTACTATGATCTTTAAAACAATCTTCACATTGTTAAAACAAGGCAACTTTAGTGTGAATTATATTAATAATTTGTTTCATAGATGACATAACTAAAAACATGGGCAAATTATTTGTGTTAAGTTGATTCAAGATCTTCAAATACAGTAGGAATGTAGAACATTAGTATTCACAAATTAGTGTCAGCAATTTGTAGGAAAAAGATGTCCTGATTCACACTATTTAATGAGTTTAACCAGTTGAAAAGTTGTCTGATTTTTACCTTGGTGTTTCTTTCTAAAATACACTGCAATTAGTATTTCATTAAAATCTTGATTTCAGTAAATGCTGAATTTATGATGTTCTTGTGCTTACTGGTACCACAGATCACCAATCTTTTTTTAAAAGGTTCACGCTAAATATATAAAATTAAAAGGATAGCTTTCTTCTACTTTTGCTCTGGGTGAGACATAGATAATCTAAAAGAGCATAATAAATACTTTAATTCAATGAAATAACAACCAAAGTTGTACATAAAAGTAAGCTCACAGAAAATAAGTCTTAATGTATTGATGTGCTTCAGGCAAGAATTCAAACTTTAACTGCTTCATTTGCAAATATATGCTATTTTGAATGATGCTAGATGATTATTTACTAAATAATTACTGAGAGAACATTGCTATTCAAAAATTAATTATACCATCATTTCCTTGCAAAAATAGACACATGCATGTTCAGAGCCACAGGAAATCAGAGCAAATGATGAGGATTAAGGTGGAATATTGGCCCAGAAAACCGTGTCTCGCACTTGTACTGGCAAGTGAAAGATACATGAAACCAGAGGAAATAACTCGATATAACGTGTCTGTTCAAAGTAACAAATCATGTCTCCGGGGAAATTTATAGGTACCCCCTTTATGTGCATTTGGCATTACACTAACTCATTGGCTTCTCAGTTCCAACTTGGGTTTGCATTTTAAAAGAACTACATTTATACTGAAGTTAAGGGATTTTATTACCTTGTTATTCACAAGACCCTGCTAACTACTGAGGAATTTGACAGGATCTAGTGTTGTAAAATCTTCAAATAATTAGCACCTTATCTGGCTTTAAAAAGAAACACCATTATTAAGTCACAGGCTTCGTTGAATTGGTTCGAGAATTAACATTAGTTATCTTTTAATTACTTCCAAAGTGATGACTCTTAATTATTACATTGGAACTTAACCTAGTAAAGCTTTCATATTGACAAAGATTATGAAATATAGTTACTCAATTAAGTGAAAATAGTGAAGCGATTGCTTAGGCATATTATCTTGACATAAAGGTTAAGCTAAAGAAGTGAGATTCAAAGAAATGCATTTGAGCTAATAAAGAGGTTCACCAGTATCTTAGTAGAAAAATAATGCCTAAAAATAGTAGATGGTTTGAATTATACACTTTTAAACAAGACTGCACATTTTGCCCTGTCAAAGGTAAGATATCAATTATATTCTTTAATTTTGAGCATATCAATAAGAAAGTCATATAATTAGAAACTGTGAACTATAAGGTAAGTATGGTAATTTCTTCTCTGAGGAAGTTTATAATAATGGAAATCACTACAAGAAATAGTGGATGGGAAGCTGGAAACATTATGTGCAAGAAAAGCAGATATAACTCAAGGAAAGAGAAGTATCTAAAATATTTATCTTACTAAAGTAGCTGAAAATATATATTTTTAGCCAATATTTCTAGTCTGATGAGGTTCTAGGTTCTACAGTCTAAGAAAAGGTATTTTAGCCAGGTGTGGTAGCTCATGCCTGTAACTCCAGCACTTGGGGGACAGAGTCAGGAGGATTGCTGGGCTATGTAGTAACCCAAGAGCTCAGGGCCAGCATGAACTACAAAGACCCTGTCTCAAAAAGTGAAAAAAAAAAAAAGTATTTTCGAGAGGAGAAATGACACATTGCTCTAAAAATAATTAACAGTAAATATGACAAATAAAATGAGATGCATCTACTTGTTTCTATTCATCTTTTCTCATTTTCCTGGTCTGCATTTTGCCACACTCAGATGAGAGGTACCATCCAGTATTTGTATACCTGATTTATGTAACATTAAACAGCATGAAGTGCCCACATGTACTAATAAAATATAAACAAACACACACACACAAACAAACAAATGTAATAAATGTACTATGGGTATATCCAGGGGAGGCATTTTGTTAGTAGATATTAATGATACATTTATTTTGGACACAAAGAATTGGTAATCAATACCCACTCAACCTGAGGGCTTCAACTTGGTAATAATAAACGCTAACATGTATTTTAGGCAAAATCAGTACTGAAAGCCCCAGTGTGAATTTAATTTTTACTCCCTCATTACCAGTAAATTAGGGCTTGCATTTCTGTAATGAATGATTAGGCAAAAGGTATGTTAACTATTGAACATCCAGCAATGAAACTTATTTTGTTGTACTGGTTTTATCTCTTTAAATGGGATGACTCACACACAGTCTTTCTGCATACTGTTGTTATGTTTATGGTAATCTAAGATGTTATATACTTTTAAAGATTGCATTTGCAATCAGATTGAAGTTAGCACATTATAAATCATTCTTTGATCAGATGATAGTTTTTTAATATATATGGGGGAAAGAAAACAAATTAAAGACTTAAACTATGTGTGGAGATATGTTTGGCATAATTTTCTTAGATGCTTTTTATTACTATGTATACCAAAAGGCTGAACTGATGTTCAACAACATGGGAAATAGGGAGAAAGAGTGAAACAAAAGTGTATTGTAGATAGAAAAAAGGAAAAGAACAAACTCCTGGTCTACAAAAATGTTGCTAGCCTCACAGATACTAAGGAGAGTACAAAATACAATATTAAGAGTGTATAAAAGACAGCCACATTAAGATTGTTATACAAAGATTAGGGGAAACTTGTGGATAATATCATCAATTAAACATTTATCCTTCTTGCTTGGTTCCACTAATCAGTTTTATTTACTCTCAATATTCATGTTTTAAAGGCTGGAGGGTTAGCTCAGTGGTTCCCAGCGCAAGGTCCTGAGTTTGATTCCCCGGTAACCACATACAATGCTGGGCGTGGAGAGCAATCAACCATCAACCAGCAATCAGCACCACATACCACAGTGCCGGGCATGGTGGCTCACGCCTATAATCCCAGCACTCAGGAGGCAGAGACAGGACGATTGCTGAGTTTGAGGCTTGCCTGGGCTCCACAGTGAGCTCAGAGGTAGCCTGAACTACAAAGCGAGACCCTGTCTCAAAAAAAAAAAAAAAATTCATGTTTTAACTAAAAATGTTATTATTCAATGTCTCCACACAGCACAGGGGCTAGTGGATCACTTGTAGTACTATGTAATTATATACTTTATTTTTGAAATCTAAGAAAAATTACGTGTAATGGCAAAAGGTCATTGTGGTCAGGGAGATTTTCTTGTGAGAAAATTAATCAGTAAATTTGGCACTGTAGTCTCAGTATATTAAAAACTCAAAATAAGCATATTAAATACTCAAAATGGGCTAATTCAAGCATACAATGTAAAAATTGAAAAGGAAAATCCTAGAAAGAAACAAAAGGTGAAGCCCTCATAACATTCATTTTGTCAGTTTCTTGAACGTGATTCCCAAACCACAAGTAGCAAAAGGAAAAACAGACAAGTGAGAATACATCACACTAAATGCTGCAGTGGATCCAGAGAAACAGTCAACAGATTGAAGAGGCAACTAGGCCAGGTGTGATGGCTCACTCCTTAATTCTGGCACGCAGGAGGAGGACTGTGTTGAGTTCAGAGCTAGCCTGCATTACAAAGTGAGACCAAAGCAAAACAGAAAAACAAAAAAGAAAAGAGGAAAAAAAAATAAGAGAAAAGAGAAGAAAAGAAAAATGAAAACTATAGAAAGAAAGAAACCTTTGCAAACTATATATGTGAAAAATTTCATTTCTAAAACATATAAGGAAAACATAAAGCTCACTGGTGATACAGTAAATTGAGCAGAGAAAGTGATCAATCATTAGTGAAATACAAATTTAAACCCACATGTGAAGGGTACTTCAATACTGATTGTATCTAAAGCAGTTGATAAGCAGTACAGGCTAACAAGAGGTAACGGCACTATTGGCTTTTTATAGAAGACAGTCCTGCTAACGCCTACGTGCTGAACTCAGGGCAACTCGTACCCAAATGCCTTCCAACTGAACCTTAGCTAGAAGGAAAAGCTCCATTATAATCATATATTATGTCTGTTCTGTTCTGATTCTCAGAATGGTTACCTTGTTCTTTATGAGCCTTGCTTGCATTAATTTGCATGGAAACTGCAGGACTTCACATCCTTGCACGCAGTCCCACCCTCGTGTGTAGCTAACCTTGAACAGAATTTGATTACAAATGAATAGGCATGGCTCGGAAGGACCACTGCCTTTTGCATTGAGCCCCTATGGGGCTCTCTGAGATTGGGACCCAGCTAGCACATTGAAGCCTTTTAAGTATCAATAAATTCTTCCTGTGAGAGTTTAAAAAAATGTCTCCCTTTGACATAGATCTCTGAATGACTACGCACCTTGGCTTCATCCACTCAGACAGGGCACGAGCAAGGAGAGGCCATGGAACTCACCCGTCTCCTCCCTCCCCGGGGTTTGTCTGAGGAAGAAACTCCCCTCAGGTGTTTGCCTTTTCGCTGAGCGTGCTGACTCACTCAGGCCGCCTTTCGCCTCAGCTCTTATCCAGGTGGCCAATTAGTCCTCATTGTTTCCTTGCAATCGCCACGGTAAGGTCTGGTAAGGTAATTAAGTGTATCTGATGCTGGAAAAATAAAAGGGAAGTGGTGGGAGGGGAAATGTGTTATGTATATATACCAATTTCCTGCAGTGCATGCAGTAATTATGTGATACAAATATGTAATAATAAAATTTTAATAATAAATTTATTAACATAGTAAGAGAAGAGAAATCTTTATAGAAACACTGGTAATTAAAATAACTGAAGTAGCAGAGCCACACATCAATCTTAACCAAACTTCAAATAAATTATAATGGTTTTGATCCCTAAACAGTCATTCTGGTGTGTAGATCTGACTATCTGCCTTAAACTTCGATATGTTTACCTTTAATTATAGTACAATAAAGGCTCAAGGTCAGTTTAGATCTGTTATCATGATTTTAGGTTTTAAAATAAATGTAAAGTACACAGGTTATACATTATATGTAAACTTAAAGAAATGGAAAGAATGTTAAACATACATGGATTTTCAAATTAAAAACATAAACTTGTAAAATAAATATTGTTTGTACTTTACTGATTTAATTCAATGGAGCATTAAATGGAACTCAAGCCTTAATAATTATTTTTAACATCCAAAGAAAGGATCTGTCTAATGGAATTGTACTGTTACAGTAATTTGAGAATAATTGCATGATACTTATACAACTAATGATTCGTGACATCATATATATTACCAACATGACAAAACACTGTCCCCTTCTGAAAGCTTTTCTAGAAACTAGGCATGAATGCAGACCTGAACTCTGAGGATACACCCCTTAAATTTATAAAAAACAAACTGAATTATTAGACATATATCTGATAATTTATATATATAATATTTTATATATTATATAACACATACAGATAACATTTATTATATTTAATTTATATATACTTGATATATATGTACATATATACATATATATGCATATATAAAAACCACTACTTTTTTTTTTTTGCAGTACCAGGGATTGACTTCAGGCCCTTGTGCATCCAAGGTTAGCGTGGTACCACTTGAGCTAAATCCCCAGCCCTTAAAAAAAACACTGATCTTAACCTTATCTCTAACCCTGAAAAGCTAAACCCCAATATTGTGGTATATGCCAAACAGCATTATTTCTAATCTGATTTCTAATCATAGCCCTAACCATGACCCTAAAAATTCAACCCCAATATTCTGTATATGAAAATACTATAACCATAATTTTGGCCCTAACCATAGCACTAAATTTATAACTGGAACACTAACATTCACAAATATGACCACCAACACTATACCTTACATTAATCATAACCCTCAACAAAGCAATGACACAAAAGCACAGGAACAAATACTCAGGTATATGCCAACCAACCCTAAACCTCATGCTAATTCTAATCCTAACCTTAACCCTAAAAAATAAATCCAAATACTCAGGTATGTGGAAACAATACTATCTCTAACCCTAATCCTAGTCTTGGCACAAAAGTGCAATATCTAATATACAAGAATAGGCCAAACAACACTATACCTAACCATATCTATATATAACTTTAGCATAAACCCTGAAAACTTAGCTCCAAACTCATATATTTGATAACCATCATGATCTTTTAACCCATATTCTTATCGTCACTCTAGTCTTTAGTGAACCATAGAGAGCAGAACCTTGAGGCAAATGCACATCAACCCTAAACATAACACCAATCCTAAACCTAACACTAAGCCCTAACTTTAAAAAAAAAAAAAGTGTATGTAAAATGTATTGATAAAATCAGTTAAAAATTAAATGCAATAATCAGGTGTATGAGAAACAATGCTATCTCTAAAGTTAATCTCAGCATTCACCCTAACCTTCCACCTAGCCCAAAAATATGAATGCTAACATTCAGATTGAAACCAATCAACCCTACTCCAAATGCTGATTGTGACATTAACCCTACTCCTACCTTCAAAAACAGAGCCCTAATATTCACATATCAAATTAGGGATATTCCCTAGTCCTCTCCATAACCCTATTCTTTCCCCTACTTTTTTTTATTATTAAGATAAAATTTATTTTATTTTACCAAGAGAACAAGCTTTTATAAAACTCCAACATAAGTTTGCAACTGATGCTATTAAGCTCTATAGAGTGCACACCTAATTTAATTGTGAAGTTTATGCTAATATTTTATTCATATTTTTGTGATGCAGAGGGAATATAGCATCTTCAATTTTATTTTATACATCGTTAATATCCAAATGGTATTAGTAAATTCATCATGGCTATATTGCCTTGAGATTACAATATCTTGAATTCATTTGCTGCTGCTAGGAGAATTTAATAATTTAAATAACAAACATTATATTTCTTTCTTATTCTGTAATTTAAGATCATCAGGGCTTATAGAAATACTTGAACCTTTAAAAAGGTGTAATTTGAATAAATCGTTCCAAGGTCTCCGGTAGACATTCTTTTTTTTTTTAATTTGAATGTTTATCAGTACATTATATATACACATCTGATCACACACAATGTTAATAATTTGTGCCGGTATATGACACAATTTAATTCTCATTTTGCCCATTCCCCCATCCATCCTACAACCCCTGCCCCTATACACATAAACTTTGTTTTCCTTTTTTAATAACATCAAATTTTTTTCTTGTTACTTACCTCTACACTTCATTCCCTTTGAATATTTTCTATTTTACAATATCTACCACATATTCTAGAGCTCATTTACCTCTTCAGATTCTCATATCAGAGAAAAGATATGATATTTACACATTTGTGACCTATTTATTTCACTTATGAGGATGTCCTGAAGGTACGTCCATTTGAATATAAATGAGTCAAACTCAAGCAGACATTCTACATAAGGATTTCATGAAAAGTGAAAATGAAAATAAAGCCATCTCTTTAATAATTTATAAAATAAATACATGCACATATTTTAATTCATCCATGCATGACTAAATAATTAAATTATTGTTATAACATTTTCAAAATATCTAATTATTTGATATTAAACCTTTTACTTTGGGACAGTAAATCATTAAGTTAATAGGTGTTTCATAGGTAACAATTTAAATATGGGGCTAATTATACAATCAAATATATTTATGTCATCTATGTAAAGGTAATATACAAATATCTAAAGTAGGTCATTTAATGTATTTTATTTTGATTATTTGATTTGTTTTATAGAAGCCATAAATTTAAAAGTGGTTATTAGATATGAAAAAGAAATAGTGGTGAACATGAGGCCTTATCATTTACTTCTTTACTCATAATGTCTCCAAAAGTCAACCTCACTGAAGAGAAAAATATTACTTATTAGAACTAATAATAAAAATCCCAATACTTTTAACTAGTGGAATGTTGTGGTAGAGTTATAATTTATAAGTCAATTTTATCTGAACACATCTGATCCTTCAAGACTGTTAGTTACACATGCATCCTGCCTTTATGAATTTATGAGACCCCTAGCTATTTAGAGAATGAGAAGAAAAATAAATAATGATTAAAGGCCAGACAATGTTAGTAATCTAAAATTGTAAAGATTTCCTTTAAGTTAAAAATGTCTGCACTATACTCAGAAAGATCTTTTAAATTTTAAATCAAAGTGGCACTGAATTCAGACGTAAAAAGTATTTTAGTTTAATTCCATTAACGAGTTTACACTGGAAGAATATTTTGCAACTGGTGTTTTTTTTATGGTATTCTTTAAAGATTAGTGAACTTGAATGTTGGGAAATATCCCCAACAAAGCTAAATTTGAGTGACAGTTCAATATTTGACACTATCATGTTTTATTATGTCAACAGTATTATTGGATTGCAAGCTTATAAACATAATGGATATAAACCACAATGGACCTTTTTTTTTTTTTTTTCCACAAGCAAACGGAGGAGATGGGAAACATCATGAAATTGTAACAAACTGTTGGTTTCTTATGTGTCAGCAGTAGGAGCAGGGAAGACGGTAGGAGACACATTTTATTCATGATCTTTTGAAGAAATAGAAGTGTTAGTAGGGTTATTGACTGATTGGGTATGAATAATAGTTAACAGAAAGCTGGGAACAACTTTGTGTTCTGCTTTTTACCACCTTTCGGAAAACTTAGAAAGCTGAAAGAGTAAGTCAATTCCCAGAAGAAAATAATGATTTTTTTGTTACAGAAAAGTGTATGTTTCACAAACTTCTGTGGAAACTTTCAAATCATTCTCAAAATAACTGAGTTAAGGATTCTGATTTTCTGAAAGACTAGACATGTAGCTTGAGGCTGCATCCACTTAACTTTTTTTTTTAATTTTTGTCTTTATTGGTGCGTTGAATATACACATCATGATCACACTCAGTCTTGGGAATTTGTACCAGTATATGACACAATTTAATTCTCCTTTCTTCCTGTTCCTCTTTGAACCCCACAATACATAACTTTTGATTCCCTTTTTTTTTATTACAATCACATTTTTTCTTTACCCCTCATTACTCAACATGAGATTGAAGTTGTGACTTAACACAGACTCTTGCCTGAGGGCTATTAGAAGTCCAAAAATCCAAGGACTACCTCCTAACATGTATTCTCAGAACAAACGCTCAAAGATCATCCACCACATTATTCATGTGACTTGATACTAGAAGTGTCAGAGACAGAGGATGTTACAACTTCGCTCTTTCAGGTGATAGGACAACGACCTGAGGGGAAAAAAAAATACATAAATTCAGCCAAGTTATCTGAAAGGATAAGCCATTACATCATTTTCCCCCACAAAAATGGCATACTTTTCTCGACGTGCTCAGAAATAGTGGCAGCAGTTACCTCTAGGTGGGTTGACGATGACCCAGTGTTTCAGTTTTGTTATTATGACGTATGCTGTAACTGGGGAAACTTCAAACTTGAAAGTACTGCTTGAACTTTAAGTTGGATGAAAAGAAAGATGTCAGGAGACACTCCAGAGTAAGTGCCTACACGCGCAATTTCATGGATACTGTCAAAAGCAGTTGTGTTAAAGACTGGAAAGTTTTCACCTACTGTTGCTGAAAGCTGGGTGCTACTTGTTACAGAAAAAGAGTGCAGCCTAGGGAACTTTATCTTGATTTAATTTTTTTTTGTTTTCTATATCAGTATATTTCTTTCTTAATCATCATAAATTTCCTATAAACTTGCTTTCATGTCATAAAAGGTGGTTTTTAAAAAGAAATCGTTTTATCTCTCGATGCAACCATTTCATTCGTTTTTTTTTTATTCTTTCACCTACTCTTCCTTTTTTTCCCTGTGTCTATCCTTTATATTTGATAAAGTTCTCAAAGGATCAGTCTTCCGATTTGTTACTTCTCTGCACCGCTGTTAGATCTCTAATCTCTCCTTTAGAAGATTATTCATGTGGCGATTAGTTCTCGGAAAAAAAAATCTACATACTAGTTTTCTCTTCCAAGTTACGAGAAGTTGCCTGACATAAGTGCTTCTCTCGTTTTCTAAAGAGTTTTAAAGGATGTCATAAATTTAATGTAGTTCAATGGACAAACACATTCTTTAAAGTGAGGGCTCATTCATTCTTATTTTTAAAAATACAGTTTTCCTCCTAAAGTTGTTAGTTATTGCCAAAATAACGTTGATTATCCCATGCCCTGGTATTCAGGGACTTCAACAGTATTTAATGTTTGCTAATGCGCCTGCAGGAGGCTGCTGCTGGCAGGAGGACTGTGCCATTCGCCGCACATCTGTTCTGTTGCCTGGCTTCCTCCGCAGGCTGCTGCACAGCTGGGGTGTCTCTCGGATGCCTCTGATCCTCCTTGTAGGGTGACAGTGCGTGCTGCGGCCTGTTCTTCACAAGGCGAGGACCAAGGTGGAAGATGAAACAATTGATGTCTCCTAAGCCCAGGGTTACAAGTGGCGCCCTGTCTCTTCAGCTCATGTCACCAGCCCAAGCAAGTCACACTGTCAATCTCAAGTCTGGAGGGGACAAGAAGACGAGTGGATTCCATCTGTTCAAGAGAAGACATGAAGAGTTACATGCAACAACCTTGGGTTAGTTTTAACAAATAAGCAAATTATAGTAACATCTGTTATTCAGTATTATTTTTTGTTCTTTTTAGATTTTCATTTGGATTTAAATTGTACATTGATCTTAGTTCTTAGAATTGTTTGCATTACAAAGCAAATTTAATTTATTTATATGTATATTCTAGTTTATTATCATCATTTGTCAAATGCCTATTAGAGAGTGAAATTTCACATTTAAAAGCTTAAAGAATGTTTTGACTCAGGGGCTGGGAATTTAGCTCAAGTGTTACCACACCTACCTTGGAAGCACAAGGACCTGAATTCAACCCAGGTACCGGGGTGGGGGGGAGAATATTTTGACTCTTGGAATAATATACTTCATAAGTCTTTACAGTAAGATGTTCAAGTTCAAAAGAAGTGTACAGAACCATATTTTACAGAAATTTTTAGTGGTTGTTTGATATTTTTATTGAATTACATCATTTTTACATTCATGTTTTGTGTCACTAATATTAGAAATGTATTCACTGGAATCAGGAGGCTTGTACATAATAAATGGGCCGACAAACACACTTTGTAGGAGTTTCTTTGAAGATGCTATATGGTTTTCTAAAAGTGAGTCATATTATCTACTGATAATAGCAGTTCTTCTTTAATTTATTTTACATTCCTTTACCTCTTTCTAGATTGCACTGGATAAAACTGATAGGATAAGACTAAGAAGAGGCTAACGGATTCATTATTAATCACAAAGGAAAATCTTTCAATGACTATTTTTTAATGTGAAACTGAATTCAAAGTACTTGCCTCCTCCAAATACATGAAAGTTTCCCATGATTGATAAAATAAACCCTGGCACAAGACTTCATCTATCCTTAATCTCTGCCTTTACAAACATTCCTTTATTTTCCACTTTAAGTGTATTTAAATATTGATTTTTGATTTTTAAAATTTTACAAATATGTGGAGTGCTTACTGGCTCACGCACATATTTAGTGAGTTTCTCTTATGTGCTGTTTTTGTTCACACCTAGAAACCACACCTTCTTTCTCCAGTATTTTGTTTAATAGGGAAATACTTTCATGATTTTCATTATAATATACTTTCATGATGTTACAAAACTATTGCAAAAGTACCACAAAAAGGTTAAGGTTTACTACAGAAGAACATCTTGCATAATACTCATACCTGACTGATACTCAGCTAATGATGCTAATGTAATATTAATTCAGCAACATAATTGATTGGCCTTTCTGGAGGTTTTCAACGAACTGTAGATTGGAGTGGTTTGAATTTGATGGATATACAGTTGCATAATGTTTTATCACTTGATCAGATTTCAGTAATCATCAGTGTATTTATCATATGAAATTCTCATTACTGTTATGAAATTAGTGTGTATAATCCCAAGTCAAACCTTTCTGACAAGTCCTAAGCCTAAACTTCATTTATTTGTCCTTGTCATTATAATTTTAGGTTTCCAGCTGTTTTGTGAAAGTGCAATTATATATACAAACCTCCGAGGCTGCCCCTTTAAACTCAGCATATTGTCACTGAGAATGATCCCAGTTCTTGTGCGCCTCAGCCACGTGCCTCTTTTTTGTCCTAGAAAATCGTTCTGAGGCTGCACCACGGTTTGTAAATCCATTCACTGCTGAAACACATCTGAGTTACTGCAGCGTTGTGGGTGTCACACATAAAGGTGCTGAGATACTTGTGTATGACATTTGAATGAGCATTGTACCAACATTTGTTTCTGTCTCACTTCACTTACTAAATTTTGCAATCAAATAATACCACTTTAGGAGACATTGCCTGATTTTTTCCCATACTAATACTTTTACCATTGTAATAAGTATCATGGCATTTCCTTGAATATATATGTATACATAAGCACACATATAAGATGTGTATTTATGCACACACAATGCATATACAAAAATTACTATATAGTTTCTACATATACACTATATATTGGATATAGGATTTACATAAGTATGCAATTTTAATAGATCAATTAATAAATGATCCTTTGGGCCGGAGGGTTAGCTTAGTGGTTCCGGCGCCTGCCTCGCAAGCGCAAGGACCTGAGTTCGATCCCTGGTAACCACATATAATGCTGGGCGTGGAGACGCGCCCACCAACAATCAACGCCGCATACCACAATGCCGGGCGTGGTGGCTCACGTCTGTAGTCCCAGCACTCGGGAGGCAGAGACAGGAGGATTGCTGAGTTCGCGGCGGCTTGCCTGGGCACCATAGTGAGCTCAGGGCCAGCCTGAACTACAAAGCGAGACCCTGTCTCCAAAAAGCAAAAAAATAAATAAATAAATAAAAATAAATAAATAAATAAATAAATAAATAAATAAATAAATAAATAAAAATAAATGATCCTTTGGAATATTCAATTATAAACTAATTTTTTATGTGGTTAAAGTCTTATATTATTCATCTATGATATACTGGCATCTACAATAGTACCTGACATATAACACTGCTATAAACATGTGCTTAAATGTAGTTAAAAATAAAAACAGACATCCATATAGAAGACATGATCTTTTTACCCTATCTGGGACCATAAAAGTGCTAAAAATTTCTCAAAAATTTTCCACTGTTTAATTTTCTAAATCTTTGATATGTTAGTTTGCATTTTTGTTATTCATTCTAAAAGTATTCCACCATACTATGTTCACCGTTTCGCTGACTGTCACGTATTAGGAGTAGGACACAAAAGCCTTAAAAACTCATTTAGATCACAAGGTGCACATGTGCGAGAACGTATGTGTAGGGGAGAGAGCAATAAGCAGAATATGAGTCAGCAGAGGGCTGTGCCTGAGTGAGGCCTTCGTGAGTGTCACCTGCGCACAGATAAACTGGTTCAGACAGCTGCTCACACAGCGAATCAGCTGCACGAGGAAACCAGCTGGGACCACAGCAGGTGCTGTTGGTGTCAGAGAAGAAAGGAGGCCCTGAAGAAGGTAGGAAGGGAGGAATCGGTGTCCTCCTCCACTCAAATTCAAGTGTGGCAGGTGGAGTAGCCTGCTAAGGTAAGGACGAACAGAGGACTAAATCCGGACCTTAGCCTCCAGCTCCAGTAGCGAGCGTACCACAGACAACCAGTCCTAGGCCAAGCACTGCGCCCCCTACAGCCAGGGCAGTAACCACGGACTAGTTCACTAGGACTGGCTCCACCACCCACCGGCCTCCAGCCCCAGGACTCCACCCACTGAGGGGCGGGGCTCCGTCGTGGCCTCCAGTGCTGAAACTGAACATCAGGCGGAAACCGAAGAAGCCCCTAACCCAGGCAGAGATGGAGCCTTTACACTTGCTCCAAAATCAAGGACTTACAAGCCAGTGAGAGCAGGAGAAGGTTTAGTGTGCCGTGTTGCCAACTCTGAGTTTGGCTGGGACGCTCTCTAAGGTCTCTGAGTCTGTGAGTCTCATATGTGACTCACTGTCAGCGCAGGTGGCCAAGGACCGTCTCCAGCACCCGCACCCCAAACTTGAGCTGCGCAGTGATCCCCTTGCCCACACTCACGTGCAGACCTCTAGATCTGCGCTTGAACCCAGCGGAAGCGGATGTCCTGATGAGGTGAACCTGGGCAAGTCCGGGACGCACAGTGGACACTCCAAGTGCTTGTGCTGTGATGCTCGTGTGCAACCTGGACGAGCGTGTGCCTCGGTGGCCGGGGCAGTGACGCTACGCACACTACGTACCTAACGCTGGGTACAAAGCGCAGGTCCAGCGCCACCTACTGAGGGTGACAGGCAGGGCGTAGTGAGCTCGGGGTGTCGCCTTGGACGTAAGTGCTCAGCTACTAAACCTGACGCTGGAAAGACAACCCACAGAGCCAGGGCAGCGCGCGCGCACAGACAGGTCTTCGGGCAGCCTCCGTGGTAGGTAGAGATCAGCGCCTGCGGACCCTCAGTTCTCTGTTTAACCCAGACAACCTGTGGTTCATTATACCCGCCAGGTGCCACAAGATCCTCTGAACAGGAGGAAAGATCGAAGATGCATTTTCTCACAATCTTACAATGACTCTGTTGTTCCTAAGCCGTGATTACCCAGATTGCAGGGTTGATGGCCACAGGGAGAGTGCCAGACCCTGAAACTTCTTCCCCCACTGTGGCTGTGCCGAGAACTGGGCAAAATCTCGCAGTACTGGACCACGGACTGTGCCCAGTGCACCGGGCTGGGCCTGCAGGGCCCAATTCATTCACCTGTGATAACAAAGTGAATGTAACTAGGGATCATTTTCTGAAATGACATAAGCACAGAAAGGCATGTATCATGTGACTGCACTCATGCATGTATCAAAAATTATCAGATTGAAATTGAAAATAAAATCAGATTTATTAAGACTGAAAGATGTGAAGGGGCAGACCACCTCGTTTCCATTTTCCCTTGCATCATGCTGAAAAGCATCCCAGCAGCTCACGTGGGGCAAATCTGGACACGGATCCCCTTCTTGGGTCCCCAGTTTATATCACTACTGTATCTGGACTTGGATATCTTCTAGTGGCTCAGAGAAAATCAGCCAAGAATTTATAAAAAGAGAAGCACTAACAAATCTTGATCACAAAGGCTGAACTAATATCTAATATTTCAAAGTGTAGACTATGCCACGCAAAAGCAAGAACTACCTGAAGGCTCAATTTGTGGAAAGTAAGGCACTAGAGGTGATGTGCATTACTTAGTATGGGGGATCTTTCAGATTTAGAATTTAAAAAGTGTTAAGGAATCACAAAATTTTCAAAACCAAGAAGAATCTCAGTATTCAAACAGTAACTTGACAGAAAAATGAAAACAATATTTAAAAAAATAAATAGTACCCTATGAGCTGAAATCATATTAAGTGAAATGGAAGCATAAGTTTTAGGGTAGATCTAGGAGAAGAAAGAGTTAATAAATCAAAGATGTTTGAAGACACAGAGAGAGGATAAAAAGGGATAAAAAGAATGAAGATGAATAAAGTATGGGCAATAAGGGAAATGCATGGAGTGCTAGAGTTCAGCATTTAAGAATATCAAAGGGTAGAAGGCCTGTTCACAGAAAAAATAATCTCAGTTTCCAAATATAGAGGACACAAGCATCAAGGTATAGAAGACAAAATGTAACCTGTCAGACTTTACCCAGCCAAGTATACCACAAGCCTTTTCATCGTCAAGTTCTCAAAGTGAAAAAAGATTCTTAATGCAATAATAAAAAAGAAACAAAACAACCCGTAGAATGTCACACTTCATCTGACAACAGACTTCTCACCACAGTGGTGCAAGATAAGAGGATTCTCGGTGCTTCAAGAGAGAAGAAACAAATATCACATTTTCAGGTATCTCAATTTGCCTTAGAGAAGACTTAATCAGAAGAAACATTGCACGTTGCAAGAGTGGCAAGAAATTTTCACAGGACAGAAGAGAAAAACAAAAGAAAAAGAAGCAACAAAAACACTGCTAGCCCAGAGTGCTGTGTCCAGTAATGTGTTCTTTAGAAATGGACACATCGCCCGCATAAATTTAGAGAATATATTTCCGTTGGACCTTTTTGTAAGAGGTGTTTCAGCAAGTTCTTCAAACTGAAATGCATGTTAATGAATAAGAAAACATCAGAACATAGAATATTGACTAGTAAGAGTAACTATATAGAAGAATTCAAAATGTCCTGCACATAGTACATAAAGCATATGTTTAGTATGAAGATGAAATTAAGGATTCAACACGATGTGGAATGGGGACTGCCAAGTTGTCTAGATTAAGGAGACATGTTCTTTCTCAGGTTAATTACAGGACTAATTCAAAAGCCAAGTTATGAAAACAACTTAGGCTTCACAGAAGAAATGCATCCATATGCATAATGGATACTACTCAGCCACAAAAATGCATTGACTTCATTCGCTTGTAACAAAGTGCATGTAACTTGAGATCATTTTCTGAAATGACAGAGGACAAGCATAGGGAGAGAGGCATCATGATTGCACTCATGTGTGGAATTCAACATGATGACCAGATAGAAACTGAAAATAAAATCATAATTATTAAGACTGAAACAGTGGAGATCACAAAGATAGGGAAGGGTTGTAGGTTAGAGTGATAGAAACAGAAGCCTGGGAGTTCTATGCCACAGTAGGGTGTCCAGAGGTTATGATCAGGCACCACGTCTCTTTAAATGCTAGAAGAAAATAATTTGGATATTTTCAACAAAAAGAAATAAAAGTTGTTTGACCCAAATATGATCAACCTGATTTAAATATTCAACAATGTATAAATGTCTGAAAATACCACACACAGTCCCCCATTAATATGTTTTGAAATATATATTTTTTCCCTTTTATATGTATGCAGGACATGCAGTATATGCCTGCAGTACATAACAAATTAGTTAATTTTGCAGTATTGGGACAGACATCATTTTACTCCCATTTCTTCCCTCTCTCTAGTCTCAATCCTTCCCCAGATCCTATTTCTATGTGCTTTTTGGAATCCATTAAATAAATAAACATTTAAAAAAATAAACAAGAAGAAAGTTTCATTACAAGTGAATAATCCAATGTTAAAACAGTTCAAGTGTGAAAATATGTCTTTTGTAAGCAAAAGGAAAATTAATGACCCTTAAATGGATAAAAATATCTTTCTATTGATGTGTTATAATGTAAACAGGTTTAATTAAAGGAGATCATAAGTACAGAGTGATTGCTAGAAATGGTGTGTGGTAGGACGGGGGGGAGACTACAGAGACAATTTATTATTCTTGTGTATGTTTTTTTTTTTTTTAACAATTTGGAATTACATAATACTATTTAAAATGTGAATACAGGGCCAGAGATTTAGCTCAGCAGTTCCGGTGCCTGCCTCGCAAGTGCAAGGTCCTGAGTTCGATCCCGGTAACCACATACAATGCTGGGCGTGGAGACTCACACCCACCAGCAATCAATACCGCATACCACAATGCTGGGTGTGGTGGCTCACGCTTGTAATCCCAGCACTCCGGAGGCAGAGACAGGAGGATTGCTGAGTTCCAGGCTTGCCTGGGCTACATAGTGAGCTCAGAGCCAGCCTGAACTACAAAGCGAGACCCTGTCTCAAAAAAAAAAAAAAAAAAAAACAGTTAAGTACTAAAGGCAATAAATTGAAAATAGATGTGAGAAAACAGCTAAGAGTGACCTTCTAACATTCTTTTACAAAAACTATCAGTGTCCCATTTAATCCTTTTTGTAAGGAAAAAAAATTTTTCATATGGAATTTTTTCCATTTTTTAAATTTCACTCTAATTTGATTCATGACAGAATTTGCTTAGATATAAAATGCTGCATTATTTTCAATACCAATTCCCTTGAAACTGTATTGCAAATCATGAGCTCTAATATTCCATATTTGATAACATAAGGGACTCCCTGATGTTAATTACTGGTAGTTGAATGGTAGCTATGGAAGTTATGCTCTAAATGGTGCAAAATCTGAACAAGAGCAAAGGGTTCCCAAGAATGCTGTAGTTGGTATTTACTAGGGAAGATAAGCAGGTGAAATGAGAACATGGAATCACGGAGCAAAGAAAAAAAGAATCGTTGAACATTCCGAAGAAGAGCCCTGAACCTGAAGGTAAGTGAGTGGCTACAGTAACTCCTGGAAGCAGAAGAGAGATGACATACGTCAAACTTGCCTTACACCAAATTACTTAATTTAATGGGATTACATTTTGATTAATTATAATGCCAGAGCCCCTCCTTTAGAAGGTAAATCTCTTTCACATTCCTCATTTTATATCAACTTTATTAATTTATTGAACATACTTTATTCTTGTTTCCATTTTGTATCAGACATTGAGAACTTCTCTAGGTATAAAGATAACTCCTTTTCTGAGCCTACTTAAGAGCAAGAAGAAAAACATGTTTATACACTGCGAAGGGCAAGTAAATACAATTACAGAGCTCACGAAAATATCCAGTGGTTAAAACAAAAGAAAGAACTGAGAAATTACCTGTAAGTTGTTAAATGCTTTATAATTGGAGCACATATTTCCCTTGAGAAATAAGAAAATTGTCATGACTGTTAAGTATAAGGAAGATGGATTTTTCCAGGTAGAAGAGGTAGTTAACTTGACAGCCCAGGACACGAATTGACCAAGGAGTAGCAAGAATGATGTGATTTTTCTCTTGTGCCATTTTAAAGTTCTTAGCAGATGGTATGTAACATAATAAAGTATAATAAGATAAAATATGAATAACATGTTCAAAGTGCTCATATATTTATATTATGAGGTAGAGTACACTTTCCTAAATTATACCCCCATTTCACTGTATTTTCCATGAGGTATGAATACTGTCATTAGAGTTTCTTACTATCTTAACCAAAATATTTCAGTTGATTTGCTAAAGAAACCACAAAGCCTCTGCATTGCCTTCTTATAAGTCTTGTTGCTCCTCAAAAGAAATCTGCACAAAGTATTAAGAAAATAACGAATGAAAGGTACTCCTCTTTGACAGCGATGACTCTATCAAAGTTTGTCTTGGCATTTACATTTATTTCTCAATGACTCCTTGCACACATGTTATTTATTTTAAAGTTTACTGTCTCCTAATTTCTGCTAGTTTATGAATAAAACAATAAAGGCTTTATCTTTAAAAATATAAAGGATTTATATTTGGGATGTGATAATGGAAAAATATTCAATCTTGACAAAAGTAGTTATTCAATTAGAATTGTTTTGAGTGATACAAAGGAAATATGCGTGTTGTTTCAGGAAATCATACTTGGAGCTAAGCTTTCAAAACAGGCCAGGATATTTCCCCGAGGAAGACAACACAGAGACTGATATTATCATACAAGAATGTGGTTTCTCCTGCAGCTGCTATTATTAATATTTAGCTCGAACTAATTATCAGAGCATTTTGTCTTCCATATGCCTGATCGTTATTCACTTTGGCTGCACTTAGTCATCAATTTCAACACTTTAAAAAGAAACTGTGGGCTTCATTTTCGATTCCTCCCATTCCCTCCTCTCTCCTGACATCTAGTGGAAGAGAAAAACCATTGGAAAAGCACTGGGGGTTTATGGGTTGAAGTTAAGAAGTAAAGAGAAATGGTAGAATGACCCTCATGTATCACCAAATTTTCAAAATAACTAATAATATAAATATTTAACCACTATAGTAATATTATCTATGCATGAATTTGTATTCTGTTGTGATTTCAATATTTTTATAAGATACCCTAGTACTTAGATGTCATTAATCCTTACAGATGTTGTGTCATCATTGGTAGAAAAGTTGCTTTCTCTCCATTAAGGCTTTCTTTTCCTGCTAATCCTGAAATGCTCGGTGCTTGTATAATCAAACCTGCCTCAAATTATTCAAGCTTTTCCTAGAATGTGAGGACATTTTTTAATGGTGTTTAGTCGTTCTATCAAGTTAATATTCAGACTCACACAAAGGTAAATTAACATATGGATCTACAGGTTAAAAAAGAAGTAGGTGAAATGAAATCACTCATTGTTTATGTATTTCACATAAAGCATTCACCAACATCTCACCGAGGTGAAGCACTGATCATGAATACCCTGAAATAATGCATCAAAATATTTCTGCTAAGACTTCATTTCATGAAACTCAAAACACTGTTTGACTTTCACGGTCTCATTACTAAAATATATTTCCCAAGTATAAAAGAGAAAACACGTTCATTATTTGTGATTTTTTTGGTTCATCACTCTGTGTGTGTGTGTGTGCACGCGCGCACTTGTCTATGTAGTTTTAAATACTTTTTCCAATTTCTTTCGGGAAAAAAAAATCTTGTAGAGGGTTCCACTTTTTTCCTATACATAAAGATGTGAAAACAAAACTCTTAAATGTCTTGAGTTACGCATGCATTATTTTCACAAGCAGTTTCATAGAGATTATAAAATAGTAAATAGGAATATACTGATTTTCATCTTTGAAAATTCAAGATTACTTTTTCCATGTCATTCAGATAGATAGGTGGATAGATAGACAGATGTTGATATAAATACGAATATAGAGATAGACTCCTATAAATATATTTATGGGTGGGTGTATGTGACTTGGAATGGAACTCATGACCTTAACATACAGTTAAGTCATCTGCCACTGAGCTGTGTCCCTGGCACTTTGTTTTGTTATTGTTGTTGTTTTGTTTTGTTTTGTTTTGTTTTGTTTTGAAACAGGTCCACCTGCGTTGCCATGGCTGGCCTCAAACTTCCATCATCCTGACTTAGTATTCTGAGTTATCTTGTATCAGAGCACACACTATTGCACGCCTTATCTCCATATTCTTAATTTTAAAACTGTTTTTTTCTTACTCCACTTTTACTTTCTAAATGTTTCAAAAATACCATAATTGTTTTTGTCATTGTTTGAGTTTACTGTTTGCTGTTTGGTTTCTTTTGCTTTTTGAGGAAGATATTGAATTTTTTTCATTATACTGTCTCAAAAAAATATTTTAATATAAAACCTTAGGTTTTTAAAAGTTGAGCTGAAAGTATTTTTCAGTCTTTCTGAAGCCTAAAAGTACATGCTAATTTTCTAAAACCAATTTTATTTGTATAGTTTGTGTGTGTGTGTGTGTTTTGTTTTGTTTTGTTTTGTTTTGTTGAGACAGGGTCTCTCTTTGTAGTTCAGGCTGGCCCTCAGCTCACTATGTAGCCCACGCAAGCCTCGAACTCAACAACCCTCCTGCCTCTGCCTCCCGAGTGCTGGGATTACAGGTGTGAGCTACCATGCCCAGCACTGTGGTATATGGTATTGATTGCTGATGGGGGTGAGTCACCACGCCCAGCATTGTACGTGGTTACTGGGGATTGAATTCAGAGCCTTGGCTCGTGAGGCAGGCACTGGAACCACTGAGCTAAATCTCCAGCCTGTGTATAGTGTTTTTTTTTTAATCTCATTATTGATCACATGAAATATGTGTAGAACATGATCATTTTTACTTGTCCTGAGAGTACACCACTGCCTTACACTAGAAGTTTCAAAAACTTTCCACCATAAAAAGGCATTTTAATTGTATCTGTTCTCAGGTATGAGAAACTGAGGATGTTAATGAGTTCTAGAATGTTTGCTGTTTATTGTGAAATAGAAAATATTCAAAGGGAAATGTGGTGGAGGGGTGAGTAATGAGGGATAAAGAAAAATTGTGATAGTAATGAAAAATGAAAAAACAAAGCTTATGGATTTAGGGGGTGGGGGATTGTGGGCTGGGTAGGGGAATGAGAAAGAGAATTAAATTGTGTCATATGCTGATACAAATTCCCAATATTGAGTGTGATCATGACATGATGTATATGCACAATGTGCCAATAAGCATAAACATTTCAAAGGGCATTTTAAAGATATGCTTAATTGTTAGAGTCCATTAAGATATTAATTCCACATAGATTTATAATATATTTGTAATATAAATTGTAGTTACACGTGAGTAATATTCAGACCTACATCTTGGCATGTAGAAGTTTTGTGAAATTTTATTTCATTGTTTAAAAAAGGCTAAGTTCTCTCTTAAAAATCAGAAAAGAAGTGCTTTAGCTTCTAGTGATTTGACATTAGCAAGGAACATGTAAGTCACAATAGTAAACTGAGCTGCCTGGAAATTCTTTTTTTTTTTTTTTTGTTTTTGAGGCAGGGTCTCACTTTGTAGTTCAGCCTGGCCCTGAGCTCACTATGTAGCCCAGGCAAGCTTTGAACTCAGCAATCCTCCTGCCTCTGCCTCCCGAGTGCTGGGTTGACAGGTGTGAGCCACCACGCCCGGCACTGTGGTATGTGGTATTGATTGCTGGTGGGCGTGAGTCACCACGCCCAGCATTGTATGTGGTTATGAGGATCGAACTCAGGACCTTGTGCTTCTGAGGCAGGTGCTGGAACCACTGAGCTAAATCTCCGGCCTTGCCTGGAAATTCTTTGTGAGGTTCCGGAACACGTTGGCTCAGATGAAGTTAAAGTGAACTGTTAGATGATGCTTGAAAACAGAGTAGAGGAGAGATCTGTTTCTGTACAATCTCACATCCATTTTCTAACATATCTTAGGTGGAGGATTCTGCAGATGAATGCGAGAGGGCAGGACCTTTAGGGAAATTATTCTGGTCAGTGTGTATCGGGGTCTTATTTAAATCGCTTAGGTGTGATATCATGCTGCAGTGACTTACAGTCTTCACGGAGAGCTACTCAGGTTGTGAAAAAATCACTAGAATCTCTCACCTTTTAAAATGTGTTATTGCTTGGATCAAAAATCCCCTCCAAAAGGCCAAAGCCTTCAGGGGTGGGGCTTCACAAGGGTGACAAGAGCAGTGTGTTCCTGACTTCAGCAATCTGCTGCAACGGGGCCAGGGGCCTGGCTGCAGGGAGCGGGACACCGGGGCTGCTGAACGTGACTTCTGCCTGTCTGGTTCTTTGTCTCCGTTTCCTGACTGTCAGGAGGTGGAAAATGAGCAGTGCTCCTCCCCCCGACCTCTACCATGATATTTCTGAACCTTAAATGAAGTCTCTGAAAACAACAGCCGAAACATACTATTATTCCTTTAATCAATTCTGGTAGAGACTTTGCACCTGGGATGAAAATCTATTACCTTGGAAATGCGTATATTCATTTATAAATTCATCAGCCATTTCTATTGTGTTGGCATATGCTTAGACTATATTTACTTGCTATTCATCAAATTTTAAAAATAACCTATAAACAAACTATGTCTTTAAAATCATAAACTGTAAGTGCTTTTAATTGCCTAATAGAATAACAGCCAGCCTCTAGATCATATTAATACATCACCATTAGAATTGCATGCTTGATAATATCATAATTGATCATCCCATTTTGCACAACATGCACTCTTGAAAAAATGAAAATATGTACACAGTGGCCCTGTTTTTAGTGTAAATATTGAAATTAGAACCCTATGGGAATTTTCCAACAAAAGTGTAGTCCATGCACATATTAATAGTAATAATAGTAATAAGCGTATTTTAAATATTAAACATAAAGAGGGTACGATACTGATTTTACAGAACTACACTAAAATAGGAAAATGAATATTTTTGTTTTGCTTTATTTTGTTTATCTTTTGAAACAGAGTCTCACTTTGTAGTTCAGGCTAGCCCTGAGCTCACTACGTAGCCCAGGCAAGCCTGGAACTCAGCAATCCTCCTGCTTCTGCCTCCTGAGTGCTGGGATTACAAACATGAGCCACCAAACCTAGTACTGTTGTAGGTGGTTACTGGGGATCAAACAAGGAACCTTGTGCTTGGTAGGCAGGCACCAGAACCACTGAACTAAATATCCTGCCCATGGTTATTAATTTTTGACCTCTTGAAATAGGTTCTCACTGTTTGCCTCATGCCAATCTCAAATATGTGAGGTAATTAGACTGTTCTCTAACTTGGAATCCTCCTGTTATTGGCTTCTGAGTGCTAGAATTAAAGGCATCTGTAACATATCTGCCCAGGATTTTTATTTTTTTCCTTTCGTAAGTTATACTCCATTTTATCTCATCCTCTTTTGCTAAGGTGAAAATAAACTATAAAATTTAGTTCTTTAAAATTATTCTACATAAAAAATAGTATTCTTAAATCCAAGACTTCAGTAGGCAATCAATAGCATAACTACGATTATTTTGAATTATGCCAGAATCCAACGATTTGTTTAGATAGCCTTTTGCAACAATTTGATAATAAACATACAGATCCCACAGTCCTCAATTCTTGGACACATCATTTATCTGCCTACAGGAAGTCATCAGGATTGTGATTTTAATTTAAAACTCTGAAAGTTATTATGACTATGAAAACTCACCTTTCCTGAAGGTCCTCCAAGGTTGTTTTCTGAGTGGGACCTCACACTCAGTACCTACGAGCAGCAGGATCATAATCTGCTATGCTCAGCATCGTGTCTTCTTGATCTTCAGGCCCATGATGCAGCAGGCTCATTGTGAACCTGACATTCTCGCTTAGGAAGTCTGAAGAAAACACCAACCCCTGGGTCACAACTCCGTGTTAGAAAATCCCTCTCCCCAAAAGTCACTCCTCAGACTTCCAATACATATATTTCCAGTTTCCCCTATATATTAGTTGCTTTGCTCTCTACTTTTTACACTTTTAAAATCTAAAAGCAAGTACCAAAATAAGATGAAATGTACAGGAAGCTTATAGGACCATCAATTTATAAATCTGCATGATATTTATCACATCCCGATGGCAAAAGCATTTAATCCTTCACTCAGCATGGACTCAACTGGATTTCTCGCCATAGTTTGGGTGTTATTCTACTTAGTTTTCTGCAACAAATACCTAACTAGATATTTCCTCCAGGATTTTTTTTCTTACCTGCTTTTTAATGGAGAGATGCTCCAGTCTTTTGAAAAGCAGGTCTGATTATATTATTCCCTAGGTTAATTGCTTGTAAGAGCTATTACTTTCTGAATACTGTCCTGATTGCTTATACACCTCATACATTCCCTCATAACCTGGTAGATTTTTTGTCTTATAACTGACATATATTTTAGTATTAGAATAATGTTTTCCCCAGTTTTAGTTGCTAGATATTTAAACATACTATTCATCAGGTACCTGCGTTATTTCCTACTATTTCATGTGTGTAATCGCTGCACAATAGGGAAATTGAGGTACGTGAAATGTCTGTATCTTGTGAAAGTGACATATGCTTTTCTTCCTTGCCTTTCGAGAGTATTCAGTGAAAGAATCCTCCAATGGCCTTACCAAAACAAAAAGGTCACATTTTCTTATTTTTAGATTTATAAGATCAGAAATAAATAACATAATGGACATAAAATAAAATGTTATTCAGGTAAATTACCTTTTTTGGTAGCTATATGATAATAGTAAACATTATGCCAGTACTACCATATGTGTACATAAGACTTAAAATATGTTGATCTTTCAATCAACTCCATATATTAACTCATTTATTATAAATGAAGCTAATAACATGATTTTTGTTTCTCAATTAAAAATTATGATTATAGGGAGAAAATTTATTTGAGTTTATAAAGTTTGCAATTCTTTACTGAATATAAATTATAAATGACCTTATCTTTGTCCATTATCACCACTATTTAGATAAGTTGCTAGCATAGTTTTAGAAATTTATTTAAATGTTTGATATATTTTTTCCTTCTTGTTTTCATATGTATTTCATTAAATCAAACTTTCATATATATTCCTTTTAAATGTATATTGAATTATTTTATCAATATAAAAGAACACATTCTCTCCTTACAATTACCCATGGGAAATCACAGAATGTTTCCATATATTGCAAAAAGCTCCAGAGACCCATACGATAAATTTGATAATTATTAAAGAAAAATACATGAGTCTTCACTTCAGAATGGCTTAATGTTTTGTTCTTAATTTCTTATCATCTTTAAAATTTTATAGTCTTATTCAAGTAGAACTTTCTTTTCCTACAAAATTCTACTCTAAAGCAAGTTACCTTAATTTCTGTAGATGTTTGTATAACTTTTTTCAATTTACTGTCTTTATTATTAGCACATGGTGGGAGGACATAATCGTCACCTTCTTTATGTGGATGTGGTACGTGTACATTTCTTCTGTCCTCCCGTTTCCCTTCACGTCTTCTCTCCTTTTATCTCTGGTCCTGTTCTCTTAAAGGAGCCACATATTGTGCTACTTCCTATATCTATGTTTTATGGTGCCCTTTCTCTATACTTTGCATTTTCATATAAGAAAATATGTGATATTTAAGCTGTGTATCATTTATTTCACTTAACATTTTAGTCTCAAGGTCTAGCCATTTACTTAAAATTGCCCCTTTATCTTTTTTATAGAAGTGTATTATGTCCTTGTGCTTAAATACCACATATTTTTTAGCCATTCCTGTGTTAGTGAATATAAAGTCCACCTCCAGATAGATATTATGAAATGTGCTGCCAATATTTGTTTAATAAATTTTTAACCATTATAAAGAATTGACCATAACCTATTCCCAAACTCAAAGTATGCAAAGATCTTGTCAAGCTAATTGTCTTTTTTATAAACACATCTATTTAACAAATTATAGAACTTGGCAAATTAAATACCTTCTTGGTAAAAAATAAGAATAAATAGATTGATTTAGGGATTTGTGTGGATGCTTTTAGAAATCATGTTCATGTAAGTATCTTAAAGTCTTCCTACTCTCACTGGCACACTGATATCCAAGGATGCTGAAAATTGATGTGTTCTTCATATTGTCTTTTAAAAAAATTAAAAAGCATTGGATGACAACACTTTTTAATTATTTTTGTTAATTTCAACATAACTGCATCTACTACAAATAAAATAAGAATAAAACTCACTTTGATTAATTTTTGAGAGACAAGGAAAATTGGTCTGATTTCTAGAAAGGTATTTCATGTTTCCTATACAAATAAAGCCAACAATCTGGCTTCCTGCTCCTCTGAGAACCTAGGCCTCCCTTTTCTCTATTAAATCAGGTTGATTCTAAATATGAAATGACAATGAACAGTCCTTTCTAAAGGACAGACAAAGGAGACTTAGTGTGAAAATTCAATCTAGGAAAGCATGTCCCACCAAAACTTTAGTTTTTTTTTTTCTCCCAAATTAAAATGACAAAACCCACCAGAATAATATGGTACATTAGATATAATTAAACTATTTTAATAACTACATCCACAAATATTTTCAAATATTCTTATCATTCAAGTAATCTTCATTTTGTGTGAGCATTTTCTATCTTCACTGTTACCTTATGTATCTATAATATTGTTCACATATTACCGAATGCAGCATGCTTGTTGTTAATAAAGCAAGCACTACAAGATATCTTAGGAAAACTAATGCTTAATTCTTCTGCATTGCCAAGCATTATTGAAAGTGTTTTAGCACAGAAAAGAGAGATAACATGCAGCTACTACTGCAGTGCTTTGCAATGTTTTGAGTGAATTTCTACCCACTATCATTTCAGTGACTCGCCAAGTTTGCATTATTAAAAATGATAAGTGTAAGGGAAAGAAACCCTTGTAGAAGCTCATATAATAAACAAACATGAGTGTGAGAGCATCTGTCTGTAGTTCAATTCAGTGTTCTTTGAGACACACAGCACTCAAAGAGCTTTTTTTAGAGAAAAGGTTGTTTTAATCTGCATAATGCTGGCAGGGCAAATATCCAAAGGGAATATGAGCTTCCATAGTTGTAGTGATTTTATCTGCTGCTATAGTTTTTTTTGTTTTTTTTTTTTGGAGACAGGGTCTCGCTTTGTGGTTCAGGCTGGCCCTGAGCTCACTATGGTGCCCAGGCAAGCCGCCGCGAACTCAGGAATCCTCCTGTTTCTGCCTCCCGAGTGCTGGGATGACAGGCGTGAGCCACCATGTCAGGCATTGTGGTATGCGGTGTTGATTGTTGGTGGGCGTGTCTCCAGGCCCAGCGTTGTATGTGGTTACCGGGGATCGAACTCAGGTCCTTGCGCTTGTGAGGCAGGCGCCGGAACCACTGAGCTAACCCTCCGGCCCATGCTGCTATAGTTTTGCACAGTACTATACAAAGAATTTCCAAAGTTTGAGGTGGTTTGGTGGTGAATTGCTTAGCTAAGATTGTTCAGTCTCAGTGTTTGATTTCAAAAAATAACAAAAAAGTCTGTGTGTATAAATGTTTTTCTATGGTGATGTTAGAAGGAATGACATTTTTTTGCAAAATATTCTTTTTCTGTATTTGTTTTCTCCTTCTATATCAAATAATGCAAAATTAATTAAGAACAACATTACAGGGCCGGAGATTTAGCTCAGCGGTTCCAGCGCCTGCCTTGCAAGCGCAAGGTCCTGTGTTCGATCCCGGTGACCATATATAATGCTGGGAGTGGTGACTCATGCCCACCAGCAATCAATACCACATACCATAGTGCCAGGTATGGTGGCTCACGTCTGTCATCCCAGCACTCGGGAGGCAGAGGCAGGAGAATTGCTGAGTTTGAGGCTTGCCTGGGCTGCATAGTGAGCTCAGAGCCAGCCTGAACTACAAAGCGAGACCCTGTCTCAAAAACAAACAAACAAAAAACAACAACAACAACAAAACACATTGCAACATAATCTTTTATAAATGTTTTGATTATTCTGTGGTTGCTTTTCTCATAATGAAGGTCATCTATAGCATGGAATACTATATTTTCCATTTTAAGTTATAAATATAAAGCTTTAATGTAGTTTACAGTGTTTACTAAGTCAAACATGGTAGACTGCATATATAATTCTCTCAGCTTTTACATTTTATTTCCATATCTAATTCTGAATTGACTTTCCACAAATGATCATGCAATTAATTTCATTTTATATTTTGTTTACATGCAAATTGCAAATGAGCTTTTTTTCTAGAAATCATAAAATACTTTGTTAAGCATCACATTAATATATTTATTATAAACTTGGTTATAATTTTTCTTTAGGAAAGTTAAATATTTTCATAATTCTAATTACTTTTTTGTCTTCAAAGATTTTTGTGAATTTTATATTTCTCTTGAAATGTTTTATCACTCCCTGCATATAGATTTTAAATGTAGTTATTTCCATATTTATTTATTTTATACACATACATACAGCAACACATACACATAGATACCTGTGTCTTTTTAAGTTAGCTTATTCTTCTAAATTTACCAGTAAGATTATCCTACCATAAGGTACTTCCTCTCGGAAAAGAAAAACTGTAAAGAAGAAAATCAGGAAAACTGGCTAGTGCCATGAGAATTTGGCCTTTGTAATCATTTTGGAAGGTAATTTTGTATCAAATATTAATCAAAAGACAGATGCCTTGTATCAAATAGTGAAAGAATAACTGTGTCTAGTCTATATGGAAATACAATACTATCAGTATAATAAAAAGCAGAAAAGTTTCCAGCAATAAAATATTTATGTGTAACAAGAGGCATATAAAACATTTCTAAGGATTCCTAACATGAATAAATCAAATAAAAAGTAGCTCCTCTTGAAACTCTTCTCCACCAAACAATATTGTGAAGAACCCCTAACTTCTTGCCACCACCCAGTAAGTTCTGTGCCCTGGCATGTGCATCTCAAACTTCTGGGTGTTCCTCTGTGATCTGAGAATAGAATCATAAACCTATGAGTAAGGAACTAAAGACTTATCAGTAAATAAATACCATCTCAATACACTGAAGGGTGGGCTAGGATGCATTAAAAACCTTCACATATTAATACGGGAGTAAAGGCTGAAATTCTCATGCTTGATTTTTCAAGGTATCGGGCTTTTAACATGTCACTTTGCTGTTGCTACCTCGTCTGTCCTCTGGAATGGAGATGAAGGTCCTATTCCCGCCCCCACCCCGCCCCACCCCCACCCCCGTCACGGAAGCGCACAGCCTCCTCCAGTTCACAGGCTGACAGCTGCGGGGGACCTTGGCTCCCAGTGAACTAGACCTTGAGTCTCACCCATATACGGTTTATATGCTATTCAGAAGACGCTTTGGATTTAAGTATAAAGTGGAAAATGTAAGACTTAAGGCTACTGTGCTGAAATAAATGTGGTTTGTGTGGGAGCAGGATATGAATTCAGGAGAGGGCAGAGGCAGAATCCTGGGGTTAAGGGAAGAATCCCCTTCAAAATTCATGTTGAACTCAGCCACCAACGCGCAGGGATGACGCGTGGAACGGCTAGCAGGCGACGGAGGCCCCAAGGCGCTTTCCCCGTTCCTAAGACTAGGTCGCTTTATAAGAGGACTGGATAGGGAGAGCGTCCTTTTCCTTTAATCTTTCGCTCACTCCATCTGAGAGTTCCTTGGCCCCAAACCTCCAGAACAATGAAAACATAAATTTCTGGATTTTTATAAAGTTTCCAATCACGTGTATTTTTTGAGAGTACAACAATGGACCCGAGATCCTTGGTAATAGGAATAAATTCTTCTTTTAAGAAAATCTATCATCTGTAAGAAACTGTCCATATTAATCTCCTGAGGTTTAACATGTTAATTTTTCAAGATAGATTTATTTTTAGAAGTGCCCATTTAGAACTTTTAATCAGTTTAAAAAACTTTACAGGTTTTATTCTTCCAGAAAATTTAGCTTTACATAAAATGTATATAAAGATTTCTTCTTTGAAATTTGTTATTCAAAAATAAATTATTTTAAATATATTGCTTTCATGCATTAGCAATAAAACACATGTCAATAGATTTTTTAGAGTACACAAATTCCGGCTTTTTTACTTATAAACTAGGCAAGTTCGGTTGAAATGTTCTGGCCTTCACAGGTGCAAGTGTATTTAATAGTTACATCTTACAGTGAATATATTGAACCCTAGAGCCATGAACTTCAAATAAAGAACAGCTGCTTGGCAATGTTTTCTTCCATGAGCAAGAAACAAGATATTGGCACAACAGAATCG
>PVIC010010102.1:0-43921 GCA_004025085.1 Thryonomys swinderianus
AACTCAGCAATCCTCCTGTCTCCGCCTCCCGAGCGCTGGGATTACAGGCGTGAGCCACCACACCCAGCATTATATGTGGGAACCGGGGATCGAACTCAGGTCCTTACGCTTGCGAGGCAGGCGCCGGAACCACTGAGCTAACCCTCCGGCCCGGGAGGAAAGTTTTTAATAGGAGGTTTGTATGTGTGGGAACTGGTAGATGGGAACTATCTCATCAATTTTGCTGTGAACCTAAAATTATTATTATTATTATTATTATTATTATTATTTTTATTTTTATTTTGAGACAGAGTCTGCTTTGTAGTTCAGGTTGGCCCTGAGCTCATTGTGTAGCCCAGGCAAGCCTTGAACTCAGCAATCCTACTGCCTCTGCCTCCAGAGTGCTGGGATTATACAGGCATGAGTCACCACACTTGGCACTGAAGTATGTGGTACTGATTGCTGGTGGGCGTGAGTCACATGAAGTTGTATGTGGTTACCAGGATCGAACTCAGGACCTTGCTCTTGCTAGGCAGATGTCAGAACCACTGAACTAAATCTCTGGTCCCCTAAAACAATTCTAAAGAATAAAGTCCTAAGAAAAGAGAGCTATCAGTACATGGTTATGTGCTGGAGATGAATGGTGTGGAAGTCTGAATGTCTGGAAGTCTGCTATACACCCCTTTTATTTACTGAGTTTTATATTATACAAATTCCTTAATAAATAAAAACAATTTTGAAATGTTATTAGTAAGATTAGGGTTATTAAAAACTCACACTCTTATGTTGAAATGAGCCATATCCTTTGATTACATGCAATATGGTATTTCCTTCCTATTTTTCTTGCGTTTGTTTGAGTGCTTTGTTTTGAAACCAGTTTTCACTTAATGATGTTGCCAGAATTAAGGGAAAGTTGAGAAATCCATCCTCAAGATCCCCTGAAGGCCCCCCATATTGCTGTTTGTAACCTGTACAAGAGACTCAGGGGGAAAATGTGAGTTCTGACCTCAGAACTCCTGAGTTCCTATTCACAACCTATGGTAGAATTTTCCTTCCTGTCTTTACCTTAGGAAAACTGACTTTACTTTTAGTGAACCAACTATAGATATTTTCAGTTTTAGAAAAATGCTGAGTGTGAATTCAAAAGTGATTACTTCTAAGTGGAGAACAGTGAAGAAGGCTCATCAAAGGACTCAACATTTCAGCTCAAGACTGAAGATTTCTACAGAATGTGGAAGAGACAGTCCAGGCAAAGGCAGTAACACCAACTAAGGCATAAAAATATAAGAAATCAGTGTAAGGGTACCACACATGTCATTAACTCTGACTGTGTTGTTTCTAGTCAGAATGCATTGTAGATTTATGCTTATTAACTAGAAATGCAACACAGTTGGCCAGTTTTTGTCTGGAGAATTATGAATTGTGAAAAATTCTGTGGCATGTTTGGGTCAGCATTTACATCTCCTCCTAACTCTGCATTCAATAACGTCAATTGTTGGACTGGGATAGACCTTGATGAGAGGATTTAGTTACCAAAATTGGTAAATTAACCAGGCACGATGCACACCTGTAATCCCAGGACTCTGACAATCCGAGGCAGGAAGAATCTAAATTTGAGCCCTGCTTGGGCCACTTAGTAAGATTGCATCTATCCTTGGTACTGGAAAAAAAAGGCAAGTGTTATAAATAACTTTTTTTTTTTTCAGACAGGGTCTTGTTTTGTAGTTCAGGCTGGCCCTGAGTTTGCTATGTAGTCCGGTCAAGCCTCAAACTCAGTCGGCAATTCTCCTGCCTCTGCCTCCACAGTGCTGCGATTATAGGCATGAACCACCATGCCCAGTACTATGGTATGTGGTACTGATTGCTGGTGGGTGCGAGTCAACATGGCCAGTACTGTTGTATGTGGCTAAAGGGATCGAGCTCAGGACCTTGCACTTGCTGACAGGCGCTGGAACCACTGAGCTAAATCTCCAGCCCAGCATTTTTAATTTTAATTTTTTTTTTAATTTTTGAGAGCCAGATTACCAACACATCACTAGTTGAAGTAATGGTAGAACACTTCTCAGCATTAGCTAGTTGGACCAGACTCAGAACACAAGACAGAGCCAGAGACAGGGGCTTACAACATTGGACAGAAAAACATGAGATGTAAAGAAGTAAAATCAGGAAAGATCACACACAAGAAATGAATTAGAAACCAGGTGGATCCTGGAAGAATATTTACTTATAAGGTACAGAGAAACATGCTACAAAGGAGGAAAAAAATCACAGAAGGAAAGAAAAGAAACATTGGCATAGAGTACTGCTCAGTGTAAAAGTACGAATGAATAGAACCCACAGCTGTCATTGTCATCATCATCATCATTGTCCTCATCGTAATCATCACTATAGAATCCACATGTATTTAACAGACAATATATGCTAAGGGACACAGCATTTTATGTCTTAACTGATCTAAACCTTACAAATTATCAGAAGTAAATTTGTCTTACTAGTCTTTGTAGAACACTGAGGCTTCAACTATTTAAGTAACATAGTTTTTTTGTATTTTTTAATTTGAATGTTTATTGGTACATTATATATACACATCACAATTATGCTCAACATTGAGAACTTGTAGCAGTATATGACATGACTTTATTCTCATTTTCCCTTTCCCTACCCATTGTATAACCCCCCCCACCCCTATATGCTCAAGCTTTGTTTCCTTTTTTTACCATCAATTTTTTTCTTGCCCCTCATTACTTACCCCTAAATCCTATTTCCCTTTGAATATTTACTATTTCACAATAACTATCCTGCATTCTAGAACTCATTTACATTTTTTAATTTTTAAATTTTATTGCATTCTTTATTGGTACAATTTGCATACATCTCACAATTACACATAATATTGGGGAATTTGTACCAATATATATGACAGTCAATTCTCATTGCAGACTTGTGCAACCATTGAGGAGATATGTATGGAGATTTCTCAGAAAACTAGGACTAGGGGTCCCATTTGACCCTGCCATCCCCCTGCTAGGAATATACCCAAAAGAACTTAGAAAATCACAGTGGAAAGAGAGATGTACACCCTTATTCATAGCAGCTCAGTTCGTGATAGCTCAATCTTGGAAACAAATGCCCATCAACTGGAGACTAGATAAAGAAGATGTGTTTTTTTTTATAAAATGGAGTACTATTCTGCCATAAAGAATGACAAGATTGATTCATTTCTGTGCAAATGCATGCACCAGGAGGACACGCTATGGAGTGAAATCAATAGAGCACAGATAGGCAAATACCAGATCTTCTCGTTGATATGAGCACCGGTAGATGCAAATGAGCTCTAGTAGTATGACAATCTTTTTAGAATGGTAAATTTCCAAAGGAAATTTGGTGTGGGGATGTAATGAGGGGAAGGAATAAATATGATTCTGAAAGAAAATAAAAGAACATGTATATAGGGGGTGGGGAGGTGTGGGTGGGGATATGGGTAAAAATGAGAATTAAGTAACTTGCTTTTAAAAAATGAGCTGATAGCTGGCATAAGTGACACTCAGACTGAGGTATCCATCACCCTGAATTTTATGTTCTCAGAAAGCAGCCTGAAATTATTCAAAGATTGTACACTTAAGACAGACTGTTGAAACCACATATACATTTACTTCCTGATTTTGGCCATTTCTAGTAAAGCATATGGTAGAAAGGTACAAAACAGAGAAGTGGCTATATCTTTTTGTTATTTTTAACTTTGAAATTCTAACCAAAAATAAGCTAAAATCTTGGAGGCAGAAGAGACTGAAATAAAAGAAACCTTCGAAGTTTTCTGTGAACATTAATTATCCAGGGTACATTTTCCCAAATTTCAGTTAATTAAAAGTTTGGACACTACCCACGACTTCACTTACAGCAGTTTTTAATTTTGGGGGGAGGAGGTGGCTTTATAATCTCAAAGGAGCTTCCAAATAAGTAAAATTTACCTCAGTCTCCATAAATTTTATATGTAAAAATTTCAGGAACATAAAGAAAACCTTTATAGTAAGAAGCAGTTATGCAAAGGAGCTGAAAGCTTAATGAGCTACTTAAATGATTAGCTGTCATGCTCCTTTGGAAAGAGGAGAATGTTCTTAAAATATTAATATCTTTAAATTGTATATTTATAGAATTTTATTACATTGCTGTGAAACTAACTTCTCATAAGCGTTTACTTGCATTTAATGGCCACAAAGAAGACAATATCTACTTCCTCTAAATTATGATGTTTAGAATAGATAAGAAGTAAAAATAAAAAACATTCTAGTTATGTGTCAAACACACCACTTGCAATAAAAGGTGAGACTTACTCCTCACCCAGATGATAAGCATGCTTCTAAGGAGTCTTCAGGGAATAATTTTCTCTGATTTGCTTCCCTCACTTTACATACAGGAAGGCAGACATAAGGAGGCAACTTGCCAAAGACTCCACTTTTAGTAAGCAGGAGGATTTCCACCTTTTAACCGCCAGTCTTCCTCATAACGGTATATTAACCACTACCAAAAATTTTTTTACAAAATTAAAGTAATTATAATAGTAGTAGTTTACATATAGTTAAATCTGATTTCATAATACAAAATGTATTGTGGCCAAACCTTTCTCGAGGTGCTTCCACTTCTTCTCCCCACTCACCCCCCCCACCACGAATGAATAGATACAGTGACCCTTTAAGAAGCCACAGCCACGCAGATGACTCAGGTGATGCAGATGATGCAGACCAATCATACATTGCTAAATATTACTTCCACCCTTGTGTCCAATCACACCCCGCTGCGATCATTATTCCCACCCTCTGGTCCAATCACATCCCAAGCCGCCCTATATAAATTTCTGTAACTTCCATAAGAATCGGGCGAAGTTTCTCCACTGACCCAGAGTCTGGAAGTTGGACTCTGTGTACCCCCTCATCCTCCCCAGGTCCACGGATCAGTAACTGGCCCGACCGATGGACAGTATTCATATTCCAAATGAATTTTAATTTGTAAATAGCTGAAATTATGCACTAGAAGATCTCAATTATCATTAATAAACTAGACAAAATGTAGGAGTTTTGAGATATAATCATTATTGCATTTTCTTATGTAAAGCTGATAAAATAGACTATGAAAGTATAAAGTATTTTCTATTCTAGAAAATGTTTAAAATGTATCCCCTATACGTGTTATTGATCATGAACCCTTCACTCTGAACTCTTTCCACTTTATTATTATAATTATGTAGCTTTTAAAGCATACTCAGTTACTCATGACTTATTCACGTTTGACTTTACTGTCAAGAAAAGTCTTTCAAATACATCATTGTGTCAATGGCAGACCAGTTCACTTTACAATAATTCTCTAAGTTCTAGTTGGAAGTCATCACTCAGCTGTGTTGCCAGAGTGAACTAAAGAAGTCAGTTATCTGTACTCAATTCAGAATGTTAACAAGAGAAATTCTAGTTGTATATTATCTAAACGAAAAACAACTCTTTCAGGCACTTCTATTTTTGATACATGTTACAGTCTTATCAGGATGAGTATAATGTTTACATTTTCTTTGGATGTTAGGCATTAGTAGATAACATTAGCTAAGGACTTGCAGCAGGTATGTGTTCTAAAATCAATTACAAAGAAAACAACTCACTTCTCTGTCTTAGCAGATCTGTAGCTTGCTTGTCTTATAATGAGAATCACTAGAATCACGGTTTATTGAGCTTGTCTATATATCTTACCATTTGTGGGAACATTAAGCGAACATTAATGATTGCCTTCCCAACCCTTTCAATGCATTCTTTCATATTTATTCACTTCAACTTGCTGTCAGCCAAACCCTAGTTTTCCAGGTAATATAAACTACGACTAAGATATAAGAAGGATGAATTTTAATTCTGATTCTACTACAGATTGTTCACTTGGGTCTCCAGTTTCTGGAAGCTGATTCTTTTCCTTTGAATTCAAGATATCTTTTATGAATGGACTCATTGGAAACTCAAACTGAGTAAGTTTGAGGGCTTTTCAGTTATTTTAAACTTAGTAGGCATACAAATTACAAACACTGAGCCTTTTTATCTGAATAAATCATTAAATAACAGTAGTTAAAAATTGAGCAATATAGGGTGAAGTCTGGTACAAAAATTTCCTTACATTGTCGGGCATGTTGGCTCACGCCTGTAATCCCAACACTCAGAAGGCAGAGGCAGGAGGATTGCTGAGTTAGAGGCTTGCCTGGGCTACATAGTGAGCTCAGGGCCAGTCTGAACTACAAAGCGAGACCCTGTCTCAAAAAAAAAAAAAATCCTTACATTTAGGAGTCAGCAAGGTCAAACCTAAGGATTTTGTGTCACCACCAGTCTGCTTATTTTACTTCATTTTGTTCTATGAAATCCTATTTATCACAATAGCCTTGTGTTAGTTTATGACAAAGACTACCACATCTCCTGAAAGATCAAATCTTCACCTCTTCAGTCCCCACCCATGAAGTTGGAACTATATGTACAACAGTTACTGTCTGTGTTCTATTTTTTTTCAGATGACATTGATGGTTGCTTTCTTCCTCTACCACTTACACAGAAAATGAACAGGAAGATTCTTATGAAACAGAATCACTCTAGGAATATGGGACATTTCCTGGAAACTAAGGTGAAAGAAAGTTTATATTTCACTGTGTTACTTGAAGCTATCTGATTAATACTTTAAAACATATATAAAAGTCCATAATGAGATTTAAGAGACCTCTATATGATTTTCTGGTAACTCTGCACAGTGTGAAGGGTATTGTCCCATTAGCAAACATCAAAGATAATATGAAATGATCTGAAGTTGATATGCTTGGAGACTTTCCCAATAGTAGCTTTCTTAGGAAATGATGTATAATCAACAAGATTGTTTTAGAAATTGGGTAACATCCCAAAGATATACGATATGAATAAGACTGCTAAAATCTTGACCCCCATCTCTTATCTTTTTACTTTTAACTTGTATACCTTATCAGAGCCCTATAGCCTCCAAGGAGGGGGCTGGTGAAGGCTAAAGAAAAAAAAAGTAACAGAGACTTGGATAATTTCACTGGAAAGTCAGTGCCTCAAAATGGGCAAAGACCAAAACTCTCCATACTAGTGAGCATTTATTTAGTTCCCATTTAGGAAAGGGAAGGAGTAGCAAGTGACTTAAGGCTTGCCAGTGACCTTATGTTTCACCTTATGATAATGCAAATCTCATTCTGATGAGTGCAGAAAGGAGAGCATTCCCAGACAGTAGGTGAGATGAACCAAGGCAGGTGCAACTTTTCTCTTTTGTATTAGTACTAGGTTCTCAAGGAACCAGGATGTCTGAGGCTGACACTGTCTTGCCTTTGAACTGGAGGCAAAACGGGTATATATTCTGTATATCATGGCCGACTCTGTGGCAAGGCAACCTTGGGCCTTAAGCAACTGTAGTCATACTTAATTATGAAATGACTTTTCCTCCAGATTTATATAGAAATGCTTCCAACACTACCTGCTTCTATAACTCTTGAGCTTTGCACATTTTTTTCTCTCCATTTTGTATATTGGTCCCTTTGCTGCTGGTAACACTTGCAGTCTTATAAACTGAAATTTGATTTTTATGGTGAAAGTAAAAGATTTGGAAAATTTCTTTCATGTTTAATGAGCATAACTATCTCATAAGAAATTTGAATTCAAATATATTCAAAATTGAGCTTTCTTTTCTTTAAAACTAGCCACACCTTTCTCCTGACTTCTTTGTTTCTGACTATGGCACCACAATTAGTCAAGTTTCTTTTCCCCTTTCTCCTCATAATGGTGTTACATAGTTTCTACTTCAAAACTCTCACTTCCTTTTCAGCTTTTCAGTTCCAAACTCAATGTCATCATAATCACTTTCTTAACTACTAACTCAATATTTCAATAATCTATAAACCACTTACCAAATAATTTTAAAAAATAGACAAGACAAGAGGATTGCTGAGTTCGCGGCGGCTTGCCTGGGCTCCATAGTGATCTCAGGGCCAGCCTGAACTACAAAGCGAGACCCTGTCTCAAAAAAAAAAAAAAAATAGACAAATAACATCACTTCATGGACAAGAAAGTATCCATGCTTCTTGTTACATAACTTCTCTCTGTAACATTCAAGATTATACAAAATATCTGGAGTTTCTTTATTATATCCTAATATTTATGTGTACCATAACCTCACCAACTCTCCATGTGCTTCTCTGAGCAGATTGAACTTTTCTCCCTTCCCATCTTTACCACCTTCTTCTTGAGAATAACTATATCTGCTCTGAGCTGACTATAGTCTCCAATGAAACTTTCCATGAGAATGAAAGTGTTCTACAACTCTGAGCTAATTGGCATGATGGCCAGAAGCCACATACAATTATTTCTCCCAATTATTTTGTCCCTACTGTCCTTTTTTCTTTTTAAATGAATATTTTAATGGAATTAAAACTCGACCAAAGGCATGAATAAATGAAAAACAGTATCTATCATTCTTTTCCCTTGGACGCTATGTGGAAATTAAGCACAACTTTGATTTCATATATTTTCTCCTAGGTTAATTTTAGGATATTTCTCTCTGAAATAAAATACTCTTTGATAAATGCAGAAAACCACCAATAAATGTTTGGGCTTCAGAAAGTGTATGTTCTGAATATTGCTAATGAATGGTAAATCATTTTAGATTCCAGCCAATTGCACTGCTCCCACGTTGCTGATATGTCTCATTGTAGCTATAATGTGAGCGCCTACAGATTGCGAATATAGTTCATGTACTCTTTATTTAGATTTCTTTACAATAACTAATAACAGACTAGAATATACCGGTCATAAAACTTAACTCTTTGAGAGACATTTCATGTAATGGAGTTACTTTCCTAGTCTTGTTGGTTTTTTTCTTCTAATATCCTTCTCATTTTAAAGTTAGAATTTGTTATTCCACTGCCCAGAGAGGATCTTGACTATACACAATGCAGTCATCACTATTGCTCTTCAGAATATCAACACCTTCTCAAACACAAAATTCTATTAATATTAAACAAAATAAGACAAGGTAGTTTTCTAATTTAAATTTATTTCTGATTTTTATTTTTTTGTCTCAGAACTATAAATTGTGAAATACTACCACTGGCTTATAATATAAATATTTTTTAAATACAAAGGGAAAATGTGACTAGGTGAAAGCTTCTAACAGTGAAAATTACACCTGTAAAAAATTTTAATTCATGTTTCTTATGCTTAAAAGCTAGAAAAATTGAAGTATTAAAATATCATTAATATCATTGAAATTATGAATAAAGCATAACTGAATGAATTCCTGTCCCCTATGAATTATAATCTTATCAAAATATATTTAAATACTAGAAATACATTTTAGCTAACTATCTGGACAATATTTAGATTCCTGATATCAGCAGCAGGCAGAGTGGCACATGGTTGTAATTCGAGCATTCTGGAAAGCAGGATGATCACAAGCTGAAGTCCATTTTAGTGATGCCATAAATCAAAAGATAAAAAATAAAAATAAAAAATGGTTCAGGATATTGCTCCATAGAAAGGTGCAAAGCTCAACTTCCTCGGTTAAAAAAAAATTAGCTACCATTTTCATCTAAGGTTTATGTGGAGTAGAATGTAAAATATTTTGGAACAAATTATTAATATTTTTATAAAATCTGATTGTGACACATGGGCCTGTTTAACTAAGATTATATTCTTTTTGCATGCTTTCTTCAGAAATGACAAGTGCATACAGAGAAATCTTTAGCAATCACTCAGGCGGACTTTTAGCAATAAATTACTTTTAAAATGTAAAGCACTTGCTGGGCGTGGTGGCTCACACCTGTAATCCCAACACTTAGGAGGCAGAGACAGAAGGATTGCTGAGTTTGAGGTTTGCCTGGGCTACATAGTGAGCTCAGGGCCAGCGAGACCCTGTCTCAAAAACAAAACAAAACAAACAAAACAACAACAAAAAAATGTAAAGCACTTTGCTCTAGAATATATGTAGTTTATATTGTATTCAATTTTCAAGCTTGTATTTATAATGCTCTTCCATAGATTGAATTGGTTACACTATTATCATTCATGTGATCTTAAGAATCTGATAGAATTGCTACAACCTATAATATTTAGTTGTGTAGTAGCACTACGGTAACAAATTTTGTCATTAAATGATTGTTTGGATAAAAAATATCACTTTGTTTCTTGACAATCTTATCAGGTTTTTTTTGATTTTTTAATTGAATTCTTTATTGGTACAATTTATATACATCTCAAAATCACATATAACATTGGGAAATTTGTACCAGTATATGCCACAAGTTAATTCTCATTTTTACCCATATCCCTACCCACTCCCCCCTCCTCCCCCCCTTTATACATGCTCTTTTATCAGTTTTGTTTTTGAAGAAAAGGTTTTAAAGGGTATGTTTACGCCTAAGAAATGAAAGATAAATTGATTCTTTGACATTGGATACTAGAAACATATAAAGGATATCTTCAATAGTACTTTGGCATTTAGTGAAGAAGTGAGTTAGAAAGGAAACAGGTGTAAATTCATAAAATATACTTAATTCAGAAAACACTTTAGCTATTCAAATCAGTTCTCACATCTCTAGCTAAAATATTATTTATTTATTTATTTGTTTGTTTTTGTTGAGTAACATTAATGAAAGTCCTTTTTAAGTGACTTGATCTGGGATGAGATACAGTTACCAAAGTAATGGAAATTTGATTTTCTTAAATATTTTGGTGCTTTTTATTTGAAATAACCATTATTTCTATATATATGCTGAAATTCATTTTCCTAAATAAATTTCAACTTACCCAAAAAGGCTCACAGGACTTTAATGTGGAGAAACATGTGTTTTTGTCTTTTTCCAAAAGAAGAAAGGGCCCAAGCAGGCAGAGCAATCTAATCATCAAAATAGTAGTTTATTACTTTGGACTCCTTTCTCACTATTGGTCATTAATCCTTAAACTGTTGATAAGTCTAGAGATTTTGTTCACTTCTTCAGTCTCATTAGTTTACTTTATGATTACATTATGCTATCTACACTTCAACTTTTTCTTAATAGCATTAGACTTTTCCATTTCTTCTCTTCAATTTTGACAAATTGACTTTCTCACATACTATTTTTCATAATATTTAAAAATTCACTATTTTATTTTCAGATTCAGTCAAGACTGTAACAGGTTTGCCTTCTATGATATATTGCAAAACAAATTTTCCTCAAACATAGTGATTTACAGCAGTAAGTATTTTGTGTTATATTTACCTATCTACAACCTGATGGATTTTGTATGATGTTGGCTTCTTGCATTTGATGGCAAACTGTAGAAAATGTTCAGATCTATTTTACAGATTTCATAGTCTTCTTGCTTTGGCTACCTGAATGTGTTATTTTCATGGAAATGATAAAAGACTGCATCCCATTTTAAAATCCCATTCAAGTCTCTGCCAGTTTCCATGCCACCAATATTGCATTGGCCAAAATGAGTCAGTAGTTACCCATCAGCAATAGGACAGGGGAAATTTTCTTCCCAAAGATGTAAAGGTATTGGACAGTCAATGAACATGTGATGAACAATAATTTAATCTATGATAGCAATATTGTTATTAGTATATCTTTGCACTAAACTTGCATTCAATTTGAGGAGTAAGTCTATATGTATAACATTGTTTGTTTGTTTGTTTTTGTGGTACCAGGGATTGAACTCAGGCCCTTGTGTGTCCAACGTTGGCATAGTACCACTTGAGCTAAATCCCCAGCGCACTTTGTTACTTTTTAAAAATCTTCTTCCTTTCTCCCCTCCCTCCCACCATCTTTAAATTCCCCTTCTCGATTTTCATTTTGTTACTATTATTATTCTGTCCTCATGTTTATGACATGCAGTGTTTATGTTCATTGTGGGTATTTGGTCCCTGTATGTAATGTTGAGAAGATGTGATTTTGAAGTAATTCTTACTTCCCCTCTCCCTCTGTGCTCACCTTTGATATCCTGTACCCCTTCTCATCTGAAGAGATCTATCCCCTTGTTTCTTCTACCTATCCTTTATTTTGTTATTTGTACTATGGCTTACTCAAATGAGAGATAAAATATAGTATTTAAGGATTTGTGTTGGATTTATTTCACTTAACATTGCATTTTCCAGAGGCATCCATTTTCTTTCAAATATCTCAAACTTGTCCTTGTTTATTGATGGGCATAAACTGTTTACATGATTTAGTTGTTAGGAATTGTGCTGTTATACATATTAGCATGTATGAGTCACTATAATACAATGTCTTGAATTTTTAGGTCGAGACACCTAGCAGGGGAATAGCAAGATCATACAGGATTTTTTTTTTTTTCTTTTTGAGACAGGGTCTCGCTTTGTAGTTCAGTCTGGCTCTGAGCTTACTCTGTAGCCCAGGCAAGCCTCGAACTCAGCAATCCGCCCATCTCTGCCTCCTGAGTGCTGGGATTACAGGCTTGAGCCACCATGCCCAGCACTGTGGTATGTGGTATTGATTGCTGGTGGGCGTGAGTCTCCACACCCAGCATTGTATGTGGTTACCAGGGATTGAACTCAGGACCTTGCACTTGCGAGGCAGGCGCCGGAACCACTGAGCTAACCTCCGGCCCAGGTCATGTGAGTATTGATAGCACTCTGAGTTTGCTCTTCTTTCATTGTTCTAAGACAGGTAGAAAATAACGTAGCAAAAACCCAGGAAATCTTAGAAGATACAGGCAAGACATATATGGCACATGTACTTGGGTCTCCTGGCCTGACCTTCAGTCACCTTTACCCCATTTGAACCTTATTAAGTGTTCATGAATATGCACTACATCTCAGGCACTCAGCTAAATCAGTTTGCTCTACTTCCCTTTGCCCTAGATTCCTTTGTGGTGATAATCTTTGTATCTGGATTTTTGAGTTTTTTCCCATTTCTATTTCTTTGTCTTTGCTCATATTATTGGTTTAATTCCTTGCCTGTTGTCTGGGCAATGTTTGTTGCAAGTCTCTTTCTTCCTAGTATTTGAAACCCTTAAGAGATGGCTACTCCCAGAGAGTAAATCCTGGAGCAGGCATGTTTGTGAAAAGCCCCTCAGATGACTCAGCATCGTGTCAATGTTACGAAAAGATTCAGTGGGAGGTACCTGGTCAGGGTGCATAACCTTTAAATTCTGAAATCCTGATTTATCTGTGTGCAGAGCTTTTTACCTTCCTGTCATTCTGGCACTACTTTCTGTTTGTGCAAATGTAATTGCTTTTCACTTGCCATCAAGTTTGTACTTGCAATTCACTCTTTGTCAAATGCAAAACCCTGGTGTTTGCCCATGCAGTTACACCAGAAGGTACTAATCGGTTCATAGTGAGGGCATGCAGTGAATATCAGAAGCCCTGTGACTCTGGGATTTTCACGGGGGTGAAGGATGAAACCACTCTTTCTTCACTGACACATCAAGCTTTGAATAGGACATCAAATATTATTTTTAGAGAGAAACATGAGGGATGGAAATCTACAGGTTCTTCCTCAAATTAAAATTCTATTGCTCTGCATAGACACTTATCCAAATTTGGAATGGGAACAGTGAGAATATTCTCTTAAGAACAATTAATTTTTCTTGGGGGCAAGTTCATACTAGGTCACAAGTGTCATATGTAACCATATGAGGAAGATTCAAATACTGGTCAGAGAAGGAGCTCCAAACTCATGCTAGGAATTTACCAATCCCGAGCGAAAACTGCTATAAAACATTGTTTCTCAATTTTTCTGTGGCTGCACAGTAGAATTCCCTGAAGAGCTCTTAGATTCTTAATGACCAGCCATATTCTAGACTAATTAAATCAGAATCTTCAGGCATGGGACCCGAGCATCACTGATGGTTTGTTTTAAAGTTCCCTCACTCCTAGTCAAGAGGGGAACCACTGATTTAGAGCAATTTTTTTTACCTTTAGCCATGTAGCAGTTAATAATCAGGCCATGGGGCAAGAGGAACTAGTTAGTAGTGTGGAGACTTCAAGGAGGTGAAACTGAAAAAAGGTGAGGGCTGAGATTTAAGAAGGTGTATTCAAAGATAACAAGTTAAGTTATTGGAGTACTGCAAATTTTGGGAGAGGTGGGAGAAATATTAAGGGAAGCAGCTAAACAGGCCCAGTAGAATATTTGGCAAATCCTTGTTGCCATGGTAAGAAGCCTGGCTTTTATCCCTAATTGTCCAGTGAATGAGTGGAATCTGGTTGCTGGGGAGTTACCAGATTGGATTTGCATGTGAAAGGGGACATTCTGGCTGTTGCTTGCAGAATGAACTGGAAAGAAAGACAAACCAGACCACTGGTGGGGAAAACAGTTAGTGCTCTAGAAAAATGATGAGGCTAAACCTAGGGAAATGGGTTAGAAAGAAGAGATCCAATTGATATATTAAGGAGGTTAAATAAATAGACTTTGGAGATATAACCAGGAAGTACACCTGTTAGATCTCCTGAGGTGTGAAATGTAAGTAACCAGTGGTCTTAATTTCTATTCTTATAATTCCCTCCCTTCATTCACGACAAGGCCATGCTTTCCGTTTCCTGTTCCCAGCTAGAAAAGAGTATGAAAAGAATGAATATAAGCCATTCTTATAGGATACAGGACTCCTATAGCTAGACTTCAGACTGTAACTACCCCCTGGCATGTTTGAAACACTCTTGTCTCTCTACACAGTCTTCTTTCCCTCACCACTGCCATGGATTGAATTTTAGAGACCTCTTCTAGTGTCAATATTCTACCCATCCCTCCCGGAGGATGTACAATTGGGATTTCTTAACATGCTAGGTCACAAGAATGGAGCTTTTATTAATAGTATTTTTTCTCTTACCAAGGAGACCCTAGGAAGATCAGCTAGACTATGCATTCTATTACAACAGCCCAAGTAGATTAGGATACTTTCTCTTCCACATCTCATGGCTGTATTATAGCCTAAAGCTCCTCCTACTTCTAATTCCTTCCCCTTCTCCTTTATCTTTCACAGGTTTTCCCCTCAGCATTTTCTTTCACATCTCACCCTGTGACCATATATGCTTCTTATGGAATACAAACCAAAACAATGTTAATTACATGAAAGGAATAAGGACAAAAGACCCTAAAAGGATTTTCATGTTGATATGGAGAAATAAAATGAATTCCCATAACAATTACAAATGGTATAAAAGGTTAGAAAGACAAGACTTCTGTGTATGTATTGTCATTTCTAGATTTTAAGACATTCATATACAAATTCTCAAGGGAACTGCATACAATGATTACAGAATTCAGATATACAGGTATAGATTTAAGTCATATACATCAGCTGTAAATTCTACTGGAACAGTGTATGAAGAGATAAGGGTCAGTGGTTACTGTGAAGAAAAACTGGAGCATAAAAACTAGGAAAACTATAACGGATACATGAAGGAGGCTGAGATCATCAGAATGGGAGGAAAACACACAGGTGAATACAGAAAATGTTTAATTTCTTTGAACAGTAAAGGGAAAATGTGAGTACAGATAAGAAAAACATTCTCCAAATCAAGTATGTTAAGAAATATGTTTGCCGGCTGTGGTGGCTCACGCTTGTAATCCCAGCACTTGGGAGGCAGAGGTAGGAATCAGGGAGAAACCAGGACCTGAGATAAAAGATTAAAATAAAAGACTTCTGATTGTCTTGAAGGGATAGAAGGGACACATGTGGTAGAATTAACCTTGAGCAAGTGAGGCTATAATTCTTTTCCTTTGTGCAAGATGGTGTTGGAGAACATTACCTGAATTTCAAGGTACAAAAGAGGCAAGAGAACACTGTTCTCACGTGGCAGCTTCAATATCTTTCTGAAGGATAATGCGGGGAGGAAAGTGTCATTGAAATGGAAAAGGCTAGAGAATTTTAAAAATAGAAAGTTTTAGAAGGAGATTGTGGCCTGAGAATAGGTTACAGAAATGTAGGGTTCCTGAATTTGCTAATAGTGAGCATAAAAGATACACAGTAAAGGAAGAGATGAAGAAAGCAGGAAGCTGTTATGGATGACTGTCTCACGGTGAGCTGCAGGACAGCGAGAGGAATTAGAGTACAGGAAAACACTGAGATAGATCCAAAGTCCTCAGGGATACTAGGATTGTGGTGAGACTGACATGAAACAAGAGGGAATAAAGTTGATGATGTGAGTTTCAAAACAGGATTCATTTCTGTAGGAGGACATGCAAATAGTGACCCACTGGCCTCTGTATTTGAAAGAATGCAATCTTTCTTGATAGCTAAAGCCTTAAAGAGAAAAGGAAAGCTTTCCCTTGAGAGGACTGAAAAGATAGCTCTGTTGTCTGTTTTGAGCAGAGCTGTTTCAGTTAATTAATAATGATTATGATGATGATAGTTGCATTTATTGACACATTAAAATTTAGGCACTCTTCCAAGTATTTTTATGTGTATCAAGTTTTGTATAACAAACTAGCAGTAGTGATTTGTAAAAATGTGCTTTTGATGATAAAATAAATAAAGTCCAGAAGGTACAATGGAAAGAATGGCAAAGTTCACAGTAGAAGGTCAGAGGAACACACAAAACACTATAATTAGAGTCTTGGTTTTTTGTTTGTTTGAATATGAATACAGCCTGTGAATCCTATTCCTCAGCTTACCACTCAGGAAGGGTATACACAAATAAAGGAGGAAAAACTGTTTAAAGTGATACAGTTATAACTAAATTAGGTATTATGCCCAAAATATATGTGAATCCATTGATATTTGTAAGGTAGGCCATATAAATGATCCATAATGATTAGTCTTTTGCTTTAAGATCCAGAATAAGAAAGGAAAGCAAAGGTATTACTAATCGACCCCCTCCTCTCTGCCCCTGCCCACATTCTAATATTTCAGAAAATGAATCACAAACTTGGAGGATATGCATCAAATCTGAATTCTGTTTTGGTCTACAAATATTTTCTTAAGTTTAATTAATTACAAGCATTTAAAAATTCAGAACTTATGCTCAAGGGAGAAAGAAGGCTAGAAAGAAAAAAAAAGTTCAAGAAAAGCAACAACAGTCTCTATTAAGGAGCAGGGAAGATGGCCAAGTTTCACCTCGGTTTCTCTGCAAGTTTCAGCGTTTCAACAGTGAGAATCCTACTTCCTGCAAACCTTTTCTACTAAAAGCAAACTTGGATAGTTGGACAGTGTAGAATCAGATGATTTTTAGGTTGACACATCACAATTTCAAGTTCAATAGAAATGTTTCCAGATCAAAATTCTTTATCTAACTACCTCCTATAGATTGCTAAGTTTTCTATACTTTTGGTCTACCAAAGGAAGGACTTGGGCCAGGAAATTAGCTCAGTGCTTCTAGCATCTGCCTTGCAAGCACAAGACCCTGAGTTTGATCCCTGTTAACACAAGGCTGGGTGTGGTGGCTCATGCCTATAATACTAGCACTCAAGAGGCAGAGGCAGGAGGATTGCTGTGAGTTCAAGGGTTGCCTGGGCTATATAGGGAGCTCAGGGCCAGCCTGAACTACAAAGCAAGAGCTGTCTCTAAGGAAAAAAAAAAATAAAGACTTAACAACTATTATGATCCTCATGGTCCAAGACAATATCTTCCCAAAAGAAAATGACTCCCACTTTTAAGGAATATTCATGATCTAGAGAAAAGGAACAAATTCATATAGGTAACTTCTCAAAGAAGAACAATGTCCAAAATCTACCACAATGTTTTTCAGTATCTATCTCATGCATTCACTGTACTTTAAGATCTAACGTCCATAATGACTTATTTTGACTTCACAGTTTCTTGTGGGTATATTCAGGTAAAGTTAGCCAAGTTACCTATTACACACACACACACACACACACACACACACACACACACATGCCTTATATATATTGTACATATATATGCATGGTTTATATGCTGGTTAAACTTGGTAGTAGTGAGAAAGAAATGAAGCAGAAATACAGATAATGCATTTTACTAGGCTGAGAATTCTGTTGGAATTTGGGGTCTAAGTAATCAGCTTTTGAACAGAAAACACTGGCCACATCAAGATCCTTGGCTATGAGCTGAGAATGCCAGAATCTGAACCTTAGTCTGTTGTTATTGCTGATGAAGATCTGATTGCACAATACTTCAAAAGCCTCTTAAGAAACATACTAGTTAAGAACCATGTGCCTCAGCCCCAGCCTCTGGGTTCTGGAAGCACAGGGGAACAGAGGTAACAACCAACAGGCTGACATAATTGAAAAAGAGAACACAACACAGGAAGAGAGTTTCATTTTAGGCCTGAAGTGATGCCCTATCACATAGACCAACTGAGAGACAGCCTTAGTGGATAGGTTAAGAAAGGGTTATAGATAAATAGGTGGCACCTGGGCCCCCTGGGAGGCCTGAGATCAGATTATGAAGCCTATATTCTGTTGTGGGGTTTGATGGAGGAAATCATCAGAGGAGGTTGTCCTGAAGCAGAAAGGCTTTAGTCTCCTGGTATGTTTGGGCTCTGGCACTGCTACCTACATCCAGCATAAATTAGTGGTCTGAACTAGTGTAGGTCAATACAAAGGTGGTCTAATTGTCTTCACTAAAATTATAGTCTTCTTTGTTATGGTTAAAGGCTACTCATGAATGGCTACTAGGGTTTGTTAATATTCAGTTAATGTTTAGTGTCATTATAGTCACTGAATAGCAAAAGTAACATAATGCTGGCTGGCAACTGATTTTCTCTCTATGCTAATATCTGGATTGCCAAGGGATAATAAACTATGGTATGGCTAGATTCCAATGTATGTGGTATCGAGTCAAAACAATTTCAAAATTCAACATATGAAAAAGAAAATAAAGCAAACAAACAACACAGGAACCAGCAATATGAAAGACAAAGCAGCAAAATACTTCCAAAAGCTCACAAATCCACAAAAACCAATTCAAAAGGCATTGAAGAGAAAGAAATCCTAAGCCACACAACTGATGGGTTTGAAAGGTACAACTGAAGTAAAACAATTCAAAATGGTTCTTGGTGAATTTAAAGAAAATATAACTAACAGATAGTTACCTGAATTAAATAAATGGTCAACAAGACTAGACTAGAGCAGACATAAATAAATAGCAGAGCTAAAGAAAAGGAAGCGAAACAGGAATACCCAGCACAGAAAAGAGTTGGAGTGTATAAAAAGATAAAAAAAGAAATCCAGTATTACAAAATTCAGTTAGAAATTAAAATGTGAACTCACAATGGACATTGCTGAAATCCAGAAAACTGTTAGCCAAATTCTACAAGAACCTCAGGGAAGACCTAATACCTTAACTCCTCAAAAATTATTAAAGAATTCAAAAGAGAAGGAATATTTTCAAAATCATTCTCAGAAGCTAACATTACTCTGTAATGCCATCAAGGATCCAACAAAAAAAAAAACTAGAATTATAGGCCAATTTCAATAATGATTGTGGACACAAAAATCCCTAAGATACTGAATCAAGAAATCATCAAAAAAAAGAATCAATAAATCATCAAAAAGATCATACACCAGGGCTGGAGATTTAACTCGGTGGTTCAGGCACCTGTCTCACAAGCACAAGGTCCTGAGTTTGATGCTGGGTGTGGTGACTCACGCACACTAGCAATCAATACCACATACCATATTGCTGGACGTGGTGGCTCACGCCTGTAATCCCAGCACTTGGGAGGCAGAGACAAGAGGATTGCGGAGTTCAAGGCTTGCCTGGGCTACATAGTGAGCTCAGGGCCAGCCTGAACTATAAAATGAGACCCTGTCTCAAAAAAAAAAAAATCATACACCATAACCAAGTATGCTTCATCCCAGGTATGCAAGGATAGTTCAACATGCTGAAGTCAACAGATGTAATTCACCGCATAAACAGAATCAAGGACAAAAGTCACATGATCATCTCAATAGCTGTAGAAAAACCCTCTGACAAAAATCCTGCATCCCTTCATGATTAAAAAAAAAAACCTGAAGAAAATATGTATAGAAGGTTCTTATCTCAACATGACAAAAGTCATTTATTATCAACATTTTGCTAACACATATTTAATAAGAAAAGCTGAAAGTCTTCTCTACATTCAGGAACTAAACAAAGATACCCATTATTACTCTCCCTATTCAATATAATCCTTGAAACACTGTCCGGAGCAACCAGGCAAGAGAAAGAAATAAAAGCAATGTGTTATAGGAAAGAACAAATTCAGAATATTATTATTTGCAAATGATAGAGTTCTTTATTTACAAGACCCCCCCCAAAATTGCCAAAAGACTTCTAGAACTGATCAACAGATTCAGCAGTGTTGCAGGATACAAAGTAAATACAGGCACATTAATAGCGTTCCTATACACTAATAATGAACTCACTCAGAATGCAATTAGGAAAACCATACTATTCACAATAGAATCAATAAATGAAATACTGAGATATTAAGCTAACTAAGGAAGTGAAAGACTCTACAATGAAGATTGTGTCACTCTGAAAAAGGAAATCAAGGAGGACATTGGAAAATGGAAATACATCCCCTGTTTTAGAATAGGCAGAGCTAACAAAGTAACAAGCACCTCTAAAACTGCTATACTGATTTAATTCAATCCCAATCAAAAGACCAATGTCATTTCTCACAAAGCTAGAGAAAACAACAGTAAAATTTACATGGAATCAAAAGAGACCCAGGATAGCAAAAACAATCCTGGGTAATAAAAGCAAAGCAGGTGACATCACAATCTTAGACTTGAAGTTATATTAAAGGTACAGGAATAAAAACAATGTGGTACGGACACAAAAACAGGCAAGTGATCAACAGAACAGAAGAGAAGAAGCAGAAATAATCCCAGGCACATATACTCATTTCAGTTTTGACAAAGGAGCCAAAAACATACACTTAAGAAAAGAAAAGATAGCCTCTTTGCTAAACAGTGCTAGGAAACATTGGATATCCACATGCAGTAGATTGATTATGCATCATGTACTAAATTAAGGTAAAAATGAATCAAAGATCTACATATTAAAAGATAAATTATTAATCTGCTGAAAGATAAAATAGATACAACTTTTTTTTTTGAGACAGGGTCTTGCTTTGTAGTTCAGGCTGGCTCTGAGCTCACTATGTAGCCCAGGCAAGCCTCGAACTCAGCAATCCGCCTGTCTCTGCCTCCCGAGTGCTGGGATTACAGGCGTGAGCCACCACGCCCAGCTAGATACAACTCTTGAACACATAACTACAGGCAAGGTATTTCTGAGCAGAATCACAAAGGGACAGGAAATAGTGTCTATATCTATATCTGTACTATCTATATGTGTACTATCTATATCTATCTGATATGGGGGGAGAGAGAGAGAGAGAGAGGGAGACAGAGAAAGAGAAAAAGAATAAGAATAAATAGGAAATAGATAAAACAGTTGTCCAAATTACATATTCCATGTTTCCAAAGTACTTTAAAATATATACTAGTTTTATTTATACTACTAGTTTATCTACTTCACTGAGAAGATAGTTTCATATTACTAAACTGTTTCCTTTTTTGCAAAAATCTTTCTTTTATGTCTTTTACTAAAAATGTCTTAATTGCTTTCATCATTACTGAGACAAAATACCCATCACCCAAAGTTAAAGGAAAGAAGGGTGTTTTTTGTTTTGCTTTGTTTGTTTTGTTTTGTTTTCTGGCCCACAGTTTGCAGAGCTTTCAGCTCATAATTGGCTGCTCAGAGGAGTGGCATGCAAAAACAGCATCACGGAGGAGAAACAGTTCATGGCAAGCAGAAGACAGCAAGGCAGCAAGCAGCAAATAAGCCAAGAGCAAGTAATAGTAGCCACCCTATTTCTGTCCATTATATCCTACTCTTACAATGGTAGCACTCAAAGCCAGGATGGGGCACCCTTATCTTGGCATTATACCTTCAATCTAAGAATCAGATCTTGATTCAGCACCACATAGCACACAGCTAGCCACCTCCTGACAGCCCTACTTATGATGGCTTGAGGGTTTGGGGGAACATCTAGATATAAATCATGAGACTAACTACTTTGAAGACAATGATACTCCATGTATTAGCTATCATAACAAATTTTTTTCATAAAATAAGAGTAAAAAATAAAGAGGTAAGATTATGCATCTAAACAAGAGCAAAGGGAACTGTGTGTTATTGCTGCAAAATCATTCAGTCTCATGCTGTATGAAAGTTTTATGGAAGCTCTCTATTCTGACTGATCACTGACAACCTTCATTTGACCTAGTTTTGAAAAATATGACTACTGCATATTGAACTATTATGTAGCAAATACAGCATACTCTAAATCTTTTAAACATACAAATCTAGATAGCTATTAAATATGACGGCATTTCAGTTGAACAGAGATTCCCCAATTTTATGGCTTGTATTTAAATATTTCCCCAAAGCCTCATACAAATGCAGTGCGGCTATTTTCGGTGTAGCTGAATCGAGAGTGATGCTTGATTCATGGTGGGACTAGGCCCAAGGGCACTAGGATTAAGGGCATGAGTGCTACCTGCCCTAAGTAGTGTGAATACATAAAAGGGGCAGAAAGATTCTCGTAAGGTTTCCTATTGCTTCTGTTGTTTCGGTTGCCATGAACTGTTGCCCCTCTGCCACCCTTCCTTAGAGAAAGCCAATTATGGACTCAAACCTCTATGAACTGAACATCAAATACACCTTTCCTCCTTTAATTTTGGATATTAAGTATTTTGTCTCAGCAGTGACAGAAAAGTAATACACCCAATGCAAAGAAATGTATGGTATTTGAAAGGTACCCTCAGAACATTCTCTGATGTACAAACATGTGAGCTGCTTTTTAAAATAAAATTTTATCAATTTTGTAGATAATATTTCAGGTTAAACAGCATTTGCTTGAGGTAAACCAGGCAATTAGGGGGTGTGGTGAAGAAATAACCATGTACAAATGCTGGTGTGGCTGGGTAATTGCTGTACTACACCCTCTTGCTTCCTTAATTCCAGGATCTTGAGAGGGCAAACTTGGGCTGTGTTTATGACACAGCCCTTCAGCTGTCAGTGAGCCTCCTGAGGTTCTTCCAGAACACCTGCTACTTTGGCACCACTACCAGAGCCCTGGACTCTGGTTTTTCTATTAGGAAAGAAACTGAGATGCCACTATGTGCATGGGATCTATCAATGTTACATGGGCTGTTTACATTATCAAAAGAATAAATGTGAAGTAATTCAGGGAAACAGAATGGGTAGTGTGCCTCACCACAGAAAGGAAACCCTATTTTTCTTAAATCAGATTAATGCCTAGAAAATTATAGGAAACCTACTAAATTTGTTGAATTAATATTTACTGAATAAATTAATTGATCTTTGGTCATATTAAGTTTTTAGAACAAATAATGATTTTAATAAATGAACTAGCTTGAGACTTGAACAAGCTAAAGTTGTTAGAACTGTCTTTTTGGAACAATTATTTTTCTGCTTTCTGCTATAACAACAAAAACAGACAAGTCTATTATTCATGTAGGGAATTCAAAGCAAACCCTCTTCTCCTTAATATTAATTTGTCAGTTTAATATACAGTAATGGCTGTGTTTTAAACTTTTTCTCATTCCTCATATTGCCAATATTGTCAATAAGAGATGAAGACTGCACAATATTATCAAAATGATGCTGTCTGGTAAAATCAATGGGGTAGGTTTGGTCCAACTAAAATCATATTTGTATCTGAAATACTACTTTCATAAGTAGAAAGACAATACAGAAAGGATAGCACCAAGAATAGTGTAGGATTCATGGACTGGTTAAGAGTAGTTCATTCAGTAATTTTAAAGTATATATGTCTGACCCAGGTCCCCTACCCACTGGCAGCAATTCCTCCTTGTTGCTATGCCTAGTGGCACCGCAGGTCTGGTGTCTCTTAACCTATACTCAGAGGAAGAAGGCAACCCATTGTCACTATCTGCCATATGGTGAGCTGTCTAGACCCTGTGACTCCCCACTATTCACGTAATAGCAGAGGAGACCCAGCGTAGACATCTTTTGGCTCCTTGTTCACAGGAAGAAAATAAGTTTAGTTTCTCCCTGCTCCCCACCTAGCTGTAGAACGAAGTCTTGCCTTTTACCCAGCATCAGAAGGGAATCAAGAAGCCATAGTTCCAGGCATACTTGGTGTTGCACTTGATAGCTGTAAGTGTTCCAGGAAAATGTTTCTCTTTCCTGGTGGCACTGGCTGGGAGCATTGAGTAGTTAGATGATGTACCAGGAGTACTGGGCTCCACATTTGATCTCAAATACTAAAATGAATGATATATTAAATATTATGGGAAAAATATGTAAGGTAGCACTATAATAAAATTACTTTTTTAAAAACAAATGAAAATAAAATACCTCAGCAAAGTAACTATTAACATGGAAATTATAAAAGTACAATAAGGATAATGCAATAATATATAACTGCAATAAGGACAAAAAACACACTGGAAAAAAAGGATAAACTGGAAATAAGAATGAAAAAAATCAGTGAGTTCTAGGAAAAATCAATGATAAAGCTTATTCAAGTCGTGAAAAAACACATTCCAATTAAATTTCTGAGAATTAAGACAAAAGTCATGAAAGGAACTGTATATAAGCAATGTACTGCATATAGGGAGTCCTCAATTCAAATGGGGGTGAGTTTTAACTAAAAACCAGAGAATCCAAAAGAAGAGTCACAACATTTTTCTGCTGAAAAAAAAAAAAACAAAAAAGAATTGAAACTTTAAATTTTGTATACAGTAAAGCTATTTTGTTTCAGAAATAAAAGTAGCCCCCCACATGCACAAAAAATCATTTTTTCCCTTAGAGTCTACCCTTAAATAATAGCTAAAGGAAGTTCATGAGCCAGGAAAAAAAATGATGATAGAAGGTAGATTAACAACTGTGCCTACTTTAGAAGTACAAGGGCCCAAGTTTGATCCCTGGTGCTGGAATAGAAAGACAGACAGACAGACAGAGAGTGAGAGAGAGAGAGAGAGATAAAAAGTAGGAATAATAGTTGAAACAGGAAAAGGCACATTAAACAAAGGGTTCACATGATAGACCACTCTTCTCATGAGTCATTTTGACACCATTGTTGATATAGGACATAGTGTGTGGTAAAGTTACCTCAAAAAATGCGCAAGATGTATCAACTTATTCCTTCAACACTTGCTTTTCAATTAAATTTTAGGACCATTTTTGGCTTATTTCATTCACTTATTTGTTTGAAGCAAGAAAGATCTGGAATACTTTAAATTGATGAGCCATTTCTAAAGGAACTACCAGGCAAAATTGTAACACTCTCTCTGGTGGTAGCAGTCTATTTATGTAGAAATATGTGAAACAATCATATTTAAAAGTAGAGGTAAGAAAGGGGCTAAATGAAAGTTAGCTTTTAATACTTCACCAGACCAGAAGCAATGCTTTGTTGATATTAGGACATTTGTGATAAGCTATGTGTGGATACTGAACATATCACCCAACAAGAAAATCCTTCAAAATAATAATTCCAATTCTCAATGTTAAGTGTGATCATAACATGTATCTAAAATGTACTAATAAAATCAATTAAAATTATAAATAAAATGGAAAAAGTTCTTTGAATATTTAGTCCATAGTAAGTTAAGAACTTGAGATAGGTGAACACAAATCAGAGGAAACAAAAACAAATGATAAAGGAAGAAATTTAAATCTTGTTATAGCAATAATTATTTTTAGAATAAATTGAATTATTACAAGGTAGAAATTGACAGATTAGAAAACTTATTACTCAGCTTTGCAATAAAGTAAAAAAAAAGAAACTGACATAAGCCTTTACTAAAATCAAACAAAGCACTTCTCAGAGCTATTGAACTTAAGGAAAAGGAGGGCCATTGAATAGTGATAGAAAAATTCAAAATAAAACACAACACTAAGCAACAGATCTTCACAGCTCACTCATCAACATAGGCACCATCTTGGGTCATTAATCAAATGTCAACCACTTTAACTGACATCATGAAGAGTACATTCTCACTCACATGTGGATCCGAAACCAATTATTTCATAAAATTAGTAAAATGGTAGTTACAAAAGCTAAGTGTCAGGAGATAGAAGAGAAGGTATTGTTCAAAAAGTATGGAATCACTGCTGGACAGGAGGAATATATTTGAATGACTAGAATGGCCAAATAAATGAGTGAGTGCCTGGGGCCGAGGGGTAGGGTGGAGGGCACAACAAAGACAGGCGCTGGGGAAAGTGGCCATCACTACAGAGGGCTATGGAGTTTTTCCTGGATAATGAAACTGCTCCAATTCTTGTTATAGTAATGAATGGGCAGCTTTGTGAACATACTCAGCACCAGACTTGCACTTTCAATGAGCATTGTATTATTTGTGAACTACATCTCAACCTGTTTAAAAAATAAAAGCAAAATTTTGGAACACAGCGAAGTCACTTCTGAGAGAGAAATTTATAGCATTAATTCTCATGTTGGAAAAGAAGAAAACTCATTCAATGACTTATGGGTAGACTATTAGGTAGAGAAAATGCATTTGTATTTTAAAGTGACTTGAAGGGTACTAACACGGAGCAACAAAGCCTTAGGGCTGGTAATGTTTTCACCTAGAGGGAAGTTTCAAAGACTAGTGAAAGACAAACCTAAAAATATGTCTAGATTGAAATTCAGATGCTATGCTTATCCAGCTGGCTTAACATTATCTTTATTTTCACATGCCTTACAGGTATTTTAAAATACAGATCAGTACAAAAATCGTGCTCAGTTCCAACTCAATATAACTTCACTTGCAAATTAATTCTTATGGTATTTCAATGTGTGTATTTTTATCCATTGTATTGATTGAAATAGCAATAGCCTTGGAAACTATATACTATTTTGCTATTTTATTTATGCTATTTTATTTTACTTTCTCCCTAAAGTATGAACAGCTTTCCATTATGTTAAGCATCTTTATGTAACATATTTTTTTTTCCCATACTGGAGATCAAGCTTGGGACCTTGCTCTTGTGAGGAACGCTCTGTGCTGGTGAGCTAAATCCCCAGCCCTAGCATACTTATGCTACAGTAATATTTTATCTATCAAAGAATGCTCAATATTTAACCATTTCCCTGTTATGTACATTTCAGTTGTTGCTATCATATTATCCTAAAATCACATGGATATAGGTTGAATCAGATATAAGGTTATATTTTCTAAATAAATTCCTACAGATCAAATGTTTTTAACAACAAATGATCTGAAAGTTCCATAATGAAAAAATCTTATTTTATCACATCTTCTATTCTTGAGCCTAATAGTTAACTCATATTAATAAATTTTCATTCTGTCCTAGGGTACAGATACCAAACGTTTTAAGTATAATCTGTAGTTAAGATAAAGACTGTTATCATTTACAAAGTTATAAAAGTGACCAATTTCACAATACATGACAAACCTGTTACATTGACTGCCAGAGATTTTAAGGATTTAAAATACAATTTAAATAAATCAGCTGCAACATCTTCAGATTTGCCTTCTTTAGACAGAGTGAAAGAAAACAGAAAATAGTGAAAACACATTGTATGATTGCTTTATTATATGCAGAATCTCCCCAATATCAAGAAATTTATATTTTCATAATTAAAGTGAATATTCAGACATAATAGCTGAGCATTATTTTAACCTGGAGTCTTCATATAATTTAGAAAGAGAAAGGGATTTTCCTCAAAATAAATAATAGAGAAAATTGTTGTAATAATTTCTATACTGTGAAAATTTTCTTATAGTGTTCTATTGCCGTCTTTCTTTAAAAATGCATTTTTCACCATCTGTGGTAGCACACTTCTATAATTCCAACACTCAAGAGAGTAAGCCAGAGAATCAGTATGAGTTCAAGGCCAACCTCAGGTACACATTTAGTTCAAGGCCAGCCTGAACTGCATAGTGAGACCCTGTCTCAATCAATCAACCAACCAAACAAAAATATGCATTTCAATATGTAAGTTAATAAAAATTACATTTAAAAAGTTACATTAAAAAAGAAGTTAATGCTGGACATGGTGGCTCACTCCTATAATCCCAGCACTCAGGAGGCAGAGACAGGAAGATTACTGAGTTCAAAGGTTGCCTGGGCTACATAGCAAGCTCAGGCCAGCCTGAATTACAAAGCAAGAACCGCCCCCCCCCAAAAAAAGAAGTTAATAAAGGAAAATCTTCACTTTGGGGAATGCTCTAGAATTGTTTAAAAGCAGTCAAATTTCTAAGTGATGTAACATTTAAAAAGGTTGGTTAAATATTAGTAAACTGAAAAAAATAATTAAATGTTGTGGATCATTTAAAAGAATTAATATTAAAACAACTAAACTTAAGCACAATAGTGTAGGCCTAAATAGATATGATTAAAATTCATATTGTGTAATAGCCAAGCGTGGTGGCTCACACCTGTAATCCCAGCACTCTGGAGGCAGAGGCAGGAGGATTGCTGAGTTCCAGGCTTGCTGAGTTCGAGGCTTGCCTGGGGCTACATAGTGAGCTCAGGGCCAGCCTGAACTACAAAGTGAGACCCTGTCGCAAAAAAAAAAAAAAAAAAAAAAATCAGTGTGATAAACAAAATACATAAAAATAATCTCTGCACAGTCAAGATACTTTAAAACTCAGCTAGGAAGCATTTAAAAGCATTCAGATGTATAGTATATCTAATATACATGATATAGTATATATAATTTTGATTACACATTCCTGTTGAATGTTTAAGTTCAAATCAATGTGAGATTTGTGTTAATCAACAAAAAGTTAGAATTTTCTATATGAATGGGCTGTTGTCTCACTGTGGGTGGATCATTCTCTCCGACACACTAGAAATGAATAAAATTATAGACTATCAATCTCCACAGATTTCTACCACTTAAAACACATAAAGCATCCCCAGTTCCTAACTGTATTGTGTTTCGTTTCTCTGAGCACCTGCATTCTGCTCTTGATGTATCTTGTGTCTCTAATAAACTTTTCTCTTGACCCTTTAAAATAAAAACATCCAACTAGACAGTATTTTAATATAAATAAGTAATTTGGACAAATCATTATAGTTTGTATTGAGCCTCAAATCCAAAAATTTTTCTTCTCTGTCAGGCAACACAACACATATTATTAATATATATTGATATTATTAATATGTTTCATATTATTTCATCCTCATAACTCTATAGAGAGTATAGGTACTTTAATTATTATTTTACTACAATGGAAGAAATTGATGCTCAAAAACTTTACCCAGTATGCTTAGAATCACATTGTTAGTAAATTATTCGCTCCAATCAAGGCAGGCTACATTAGCATTTAAACTGCTTTAAACTGGAAGAGCAAATAACCTTGGTCTATAAAAGAACTGATAACTTATTGAGTATTCATAGACCCAAACTACATTATAATGTCTAATTCTAATGAACAAGAAGGGGTAATAAAAGACTTTTACAAGATCGTGTTAAAGTGATCTGTTCACATTACTAAGAGAATGTCGCTTTCATTTCCAGTAAGAACTAAGGAAACTAGAGTTAATCTGCAGCCTGTGGTTTATGTTTAAATGAAGATGAAGAAAAATCTTAATTATTCAAATTTTCCTCACCATAGTCTTAAAAAATAACTTACAGCATACTTCAAAGTAAGCCACTGTAGAATCTATTAATTTGCTCATTGATTTATTCCCTTATTTAGTCATTTTTCTCAAACTGACACACTGTTCTCATGACTGGTGGACAAGCCTGTTTACACGTATCATGTCGCAGTTTTGAATCTCACCACACGACGTTTCAAGGTCTTCACATTTTTCCCAAGTTGCTCATAAAAAACATTATCTTTGCCAGCTTTGTGGGGGTTGGGTGGGAAGGCATGCTCATGGGTAACTCTTCTGAGTACAGCATAGGGTGCTCTTCTGTTGCTATTATCTAGAAATAGCAGAGGGACATTATGCATCCCCGACAGTCCTCAATGAACCAAGCCTAGTAGAGTTAAACTGGGTGCCACACATCATGATTCAGCAGCAAAGAATGTGAAAGGGATGGTTTTTCATGCTGAGTTTGGGTAAGATACAGTATTCATTGTGTACAAATAATGAGAAGTCTACAGTTGTTAATTTTGTGATTTATTCTAAAGCTCTCCTGATAAAGGCAACTGACTGATTATGGAGGGGAAAAGATACTACAGTATTTATCTGTTTTAGCATATGGAATGTAAAAGATTATTTGTAATCTTATACAAAAATGAAATAAAATAATATGGTGTTACAAGAATATTTAACATAGTCAAGGCATGGGAGTTTTTTTTTTTGAGTAAGAGCTGTGTGCTTTTTAAACCCAGTAGATAGCTAAGAAGGAGAAAATTTATTTAATTATATTTTAGAGAGGTGTCAGTGGAACATTAAATGACTCTTCATAAAGACATATGGTAGGTTACAATATCTGAATGTTATTGCAGGCTGAAATCAGACTATTAACTTCATCTTTCTGTGTTGCTAAAATGATATAGCACACACAGGGAAGCTGTAAAGAGTAGACATGTCTCTCTCTCTCTCTCTCTCTCTCACAGTTTAGATGCTGAGAAATCCAAGATCAAAGCCCTGGTAGGTTTGATGTCTGATGAGGTCTGCTTCCAAATGGCGCCTTGTTTCTGCACCCTCTGGAGAGGATAAGCACTGTGCCCTCATACAGCGAAAGGCAAGGACTGGAGGTGCAAAATGGAACTGAAGTTACTCTTTTAAGCCCTTTCATAAAGTTTTAAATCTCATCCTTTAATGCACAGCCCTTGCAGCCTTATCACCTCCTAAAAGTCCTATCTCTTAAGAGACAAAGTTTCAGTACACATTTCAGAGGGAATAAAGACATTTGAACACCAGCATGCCTCTCCAAATAGCACCCATGTTATTAAAACATACTATTAACATTTCTCCAACGGACAGGTCAATACACTCACAATGTGAACTCTATCAATCATTTCTAGGAAATTATTTAATGTGGTAGTGAGTGACTCTATGAAGAAAAGATGGCAAATGACAATTCCATAAAGTTTTTAGAACCTGACATTTGGCAGAAAACTATTTGTGGTTACTTGAGTATAACATCTTTTTTTTTTTTTTTGGCGGGGGGGGGTACCAGGGATCAAACTCAGGTCCTTGTGTATTTAAGGTTGGTGAGGTACCACTTGATGTAAATCCCCAGCCCAGTATGACATGTTTTTGAAGAAGAAAGTTAGAAAAAAACTAGCTTTCTAAATGAAACTAGAATTAGTAATAGCAGAGAGAAAAGACCTTCAAATCCTAAGTTCCTTTCTAAGATTCACACGAACACTTTAGCTCTAGAATGACTTCTCCAGAAACAGAATCTATATTTACAGATCAATTGCTATTACCTGGGGGAATTTGGTCTATTCTCATTTTACAGTTTAGCTGCCAAAAGAAAATCATATATGTCATGTTTTGATTTGGCTCTAAGCTTTCTCAAAGACTTTCTTTTTCAAGCAGCTCTGCTCTGACACTTACCTGCTACATTTTGGCCCAAAGCCAGTTCTTCATAAAGACTCCAGTGTGTGACGATGCTCTCTGGACCCCACCCTGCTTCTTATTTTCAACTTTTTTATACCAAAGCTACAGAGTGTTACTATGTGATAACCTGGGAGCTTCAGAGCAAGGGAAAGTCTGAAGCTTCTTGATTATACATTAGAACAGGTAATCACGTACAGAACATTTGGTGGTGAGTAACCAACAGGCAGAGACTTCTCAGTCACTGGGAAAAGCTGTTTTTTGCACAATTGCTAAGAAAACTTCTTGGTCAAAAGATTTGAAAGGCCCACTTCTGCTTTCTGAAAGACAGGGCACTGGACAATCTGCTTTACTGCTTGATCATTTATTATTTCACCCATTCATTTTCCCTGTAACTTATTCAATTAGCTCTTTAAGAACAAATTTATTTTGAATAATATAAAAAGTGTTTCCAATAATTTAATGAACATTCAAGTTGCCTGGAACTCTTGCTGAAAAATGGCTTCTAATTCACATCCTGTAATTTAACCAAGCTCTCTGTTGATGCTGATGCCACTTCTGCATGGTATGAGAAATTGGATTCATTTCATTTCTCTTTATCCTAAATTGGTGGTTCTCAAGCTTGTTAGAAAAATGCAAAGGCATGGTCTCAGGCCAAGCTTATTGAATTTTGGAGTGACCTCCAGTGTCTCATAGGTTATCAAGACTTCTTGTGAAAGTGATTTCAGAACTCAGATTTCATACTCAGATTTCAGAACCAGGAAGTATAGACCCACTTGAAAAGTGTGGAAGTTAAGTTGAGTCCTAGAAAAAGATGTGTTAAAGTGCTAGTCTTAGAAGAGACCTGTGAACATGCTATTGTTTAGAAATAAACTGCAGATATAATTAAGCTAAGATGAGATCATACTAACTAATGGTGACTCCTATATCCAGTGACTTCTATCTTTAACAGGACAGTGGGATTGTGATGAGCACAGATATCTCAAGACATGAAGTTCCCATGATAAAGGAGGTATAAACAGGAGGAAAGCAGCTCTCAGTGATGAAATGCTAAGGATTGCTACCAACCACCAGGAAATAAGAAAGAAGCACACCATAGTCTTCCTCAGAAGACTATATTCACTTTGGAGTGAATATGTACCTAAAAAACCACACTTGAGATGTTCAACTTTCAGAATTGTGACACAATATATTTTTGCTATTTTAGGGCAATAAATTTGAGGTACTTTGCCATGGCAGCTCAGGAAACTAACATAGACCTTTGCAAAACTAAACCAAACAAAACCAAAACCAAAACACCACGATGCTTATTACTCAGTTAAATCAGAATTTCTGAGAATATTCTCCCTACATGTAATTTTAAAACTTCCCTCAGGGGATTTCAATATGTAGTCAAAGTAAAGTCTACAACTCTAGACATTTTTAAACATGTGTAGACTGTTTATATTCTATTTTGCAATAAATCAAAACACCAGAAGCAGTTGAATACCAATATAATGATATCTCCATGTTTTGCATAAAAATCAGTTATGTAGATAGGAATTATATTATGACAGCATTACTCAGAATTTGATTAGGGTTAGAGTCACCTGCAGTTAAGCTTTGGCAGAAATGCAGACTCCTTGGACCACCTTACCCTGACTAAATCAAAGGACAGTAGAGAAAACAGGATTTGAGAAGTAACCAGGAAGAAAAACTCACAGAATCAAAATCCAGCACTAGAGTGTTGCAGAGAGGGAAGCCAATTGCTCCCGGCTTGAGGAACCTATTACCAGATACAGCATAGGCACCATTTTAGGAGAGGATCAGGCTCTCTGACGGAGGAGGCTAACATTTCAGCAGCTGCCTGGTAAGTGGACTAAGCTCCTAAATTACTCTTTCCTCTGCAGTGGAAGGAAAAACAGAGCCGGTGAGACACCCACAACACATCACACAAGAAAACTGAAATCTGGAGAATGGTGTACTTAAAGACACTGATGCCTATGTACCCTTGGAAAATTAAAAATAATTGAGCCACTCTGATAGGGACCCAAATCTGAGAGTTGAGAAAACCAGGGTAGGGAGGATGTATGAGTAACCATTGTCTGGAGTGGGAGGACTCTGGGGAAAGAGGCCAGACCAACTTAGAAATAATTACTGCCCCACTCCTTTCCTATATACCTCAAATACTACGTTCATGGTATATCTTCTACTCTGCCCTCACATGTTGGCAGGCACCCACAGGAGGACCCCAAATTCCCTCTGGAATGTTGAAATCACAGAGGTCTGAGGCTTCACCAATTCACAAGACAGAGCGACCACATCACTGGAATGCAGATGGTAACTAAAACAATCTCCATACAACTTGGCAGCAAAGTTTTTCCCTTTCATCAACCCCCCAATCCTTGGCATACATACATAAAGAAAGAGAAAGAGGAAGAAACAAGGCAAGAAAATGCTTCTCAAAATTCAGGTCTCCTCTAAAGGAAATTCATGGGGCATCACTGTGAAAGGAATTTTAAAAAAGCAAAATTGTATAAAATGATGAAAGAAAAATTCAGCAACCTCAAAAAAGATGTAAGTAAATAGATAATAGAATTACTAAATTGGACAGTAAGCTTAAAAAAAGATACTAAAAATCTAACAGAACTAACCAAAATAGTTCAAAACATGAATGACCCACTAACTGAAGACATATGGAACATAAAATGGTCCCTAATAGGAATGTAGGACATTAAAAACTTTGATGGACAGCAAAAGTGATTATTGAGGGGAAAGTCTCAGAACTGGATGGTAAGGCTGATACCTATGATCTCTTCCTCTAAAACAACTAATAAAGAACAAGAAAGCAAGGGAAATGAATCTAACCACTAACAGATGACACAAAGAAGACTATGATTAATTGGAATTAAAGAAATCAGAAAAGAGCACAAATGGCACAAAAATATTTTTACAGAAAGGATGGCAGAACCTTTTCCAAGTATAAAGAAAGAAAGGGAAGTAAGACATGTGGAACCCTAAAGAGTTGCACTCAGAAAAGAACTTTTCCAAAATTCAGAAGTTCAGCACAAAACAGAATAAAATCTGTTAGAAAAAATATCTGTTAGAGAGAAAAAAAAAAACTTTTAATGGCAAAACCATTAGAATTACAGAAGGCTTTTCAACAAAAAGCTTAACACATTCCCACCAGCCTTGGTGATTCGGTGAAGCTTGACAGAAAGACATCCAAATTATGGCCCCATTATGAATGTGTTAAAAGGCCAGGAGAGACTGAAACATTTCAAGCCCTAAAAGTAAACAGCTGTGAACCCCGACTACTATAACCTGCAAAACTATCCTTTAAAAATGGCTGGAGAATAATGGGCTTTCCATAACAAAGAACAAAGTCAAGAAATTCAGGATCACCAAACCACCACTCCCCCAAAATTCTCAAGTATATCCTAGATAGAGATAACGATTCCAATAATGTCAAATAAATCTAGTGAATGGAATAAAAACATCAAGTAGCATAAGCAGTGAAATGAAAGAGAAAGATGAGTCAGGAACAGAAAAAAAAAATTCATGGAAGAAATAAGTCTATACCTTTCAGTAATAATTCTCAAGTAAATGGTATCAACTCAGTAAAAGGACACAGAATGACAAACTGAATTGAAACATACAATCCAATGATACACATTTAATCCAAAAAGATATTCAAAGACTAAAAAAGGATGGAAAACAATATTCCATATAATACAAGTCTGAAAGTGAGGACAGTAGGGCCTGGCAAAGCTGGCTAGGGAAGTAGATATGATCTGTTATTAAAGATCCCGGACACATACACAAAATAGTTCCCAAAGCTTTGCACATGGACTTCTTGTGAGAACTTGAGTAGGTTTTCAATAACATGACCTAAACCTGACATCAGCCTGAGGTGTGAGTTCCCGGCACTGACTCTCAGGACCCTTGTGTAGAAGTTCTCATGGGTTTCCTTGAGACTTCAGTAGCATACAAGGTGAAGTGAGCCCTGAAGATCTTGCTATCATGCTTTTCCTCAGGATATCCCACTTAGCTTTCTCCTAGGTGTACTTTTATCTTGTTTTCCCCATTTTATTTGGCCCAAACTTGCTCTGCAGAGCAGGTTTCTCCCTCACTTTTCACTTTTACCTTCTCAAATGAACTTTGTTATTGGTTTTGCTCTTTCTGTTCAGTTCTTTGTTTGAGGAGAGAAGAATCTGGAATCTAATTCCAGAGGGAGAAGTGAACCCAGAACCTGGTGTTAGCTGGCAACCCACTTTTAGAAGCAGGCTTGTCAGCTGGCGATTTAGCTCAGGTGGTACTGTGCTTTACTTGCAAGCACAGCGGTCCAAGTTCAATCCCAGTACCACAAAAACAAACAAACAAACAAAAACAGGCTACTAGACTACCTGGTAACCAAAGTGAACAGTAGTAGCTATCTTATTTTCAGGGCAAGTGTACTTTAAGCCAAAGCTGACCAGACAAGATAAAGAAGGTCACTATGTATTGTTTAGGAGAACAATACAACAGGAAGAGATACCAATTTTAAATAAATATGGACAGAATACTAGTGCAAGCAGTTTCATGGAAAAATACTATTGAACATACAAAATCACCTCAACATCAATATAATGTAGCAAGAGAATGGTGTGCATAAGTATAAATAATTAGGTGTTTGTTTAAGATATTAATATGTTTAATGTTTGGAGAGAAGAAAATTTGACTGAGGAAGATGAATTAGTATTTTACTGGAACAGTAAAGGGATCAAGTGACCTAAAATTGAAAATAGAGCAATGAGCACAGGAAAAGGAAATTTAAGAAGGAAGAAAATTATCTAAATTAATTTTTTCCTTGGGAATTTAAAAAAGACATTTTCTGACAAAGTGTCGCATTGATAGCATGCAGCGGGTAATTTAATAAGGTGGGATAACCTTGGACTTTGAAATCAAAGATGCTTCAATTTGAGACCCAAATCTACCATTTTTATTTTAAGTAGCTTATAGCCAGATACTCAGGCTTCAACTTCAGTAATTTGGGGGCAATTCCTGCTTTGCATGATTGGTGAGATACTTCATAAAGTATGAAGACTGACTGCACATTGAAGCAGCAATTACCATTAGCTCCCTTTCTGCCATTTATTTCAGTGCTAACATTCATGACAGTGAATCCTCTCACTATATTAAAGAAACCCCTACAGTGTCTCTTGTTCAATTCAGAGACCTAGAGCCTAAAATAGATTTTTAAATATAAACAATTTATTTCTTGGTATGCACCATACCAGTCTGTAGTGCAATCTCCAGGTGATACTTATGTTAAATATAACAAAACCGTAGTATGTCTAGAGCTTATATATTCCAATCAATATACTCATTGTACAAGATTTCAGATTCCATATAGTAATCCCATGTCAATTCTACTGCTAATTGGATTTCTGATAACTGAAAATCCTCAAAGTTCAAATAGTTACTTCAATTCAAATGCTCTTCAGAAAATTGTTTTTAATCTCCCGAGAAGCTTTCAGAAGCAATTTTAAATCAGATTTGCCTCTCTGTGTAAGATATATATATATAATGATAAAATAACTGAGTGGAAAAAGATACAAAAAAGACTATTGATAATTGCTGTTAATAATAAAAATCACTGTCGGGCATGGTGGCTCATGCCTGTAATCCCAGCACACGGGAGGCAAAGGTAGGAGGATTGCTGAGTTCAAGGATTGCCTGGGCTACATAGTGAGTTCAGGGCCAACCTGAACTACAAAATTAGACCCTATCTCAAAAAATAATAGTAATAAAAATCATTTTGGTAAAACATTTCTATGTGACACCAAAAGCCAAGAAGCTTTTTAAACGAGAATGCTGTTGGAAAGATTTTGTGTTGACATGTGCCTAAGAATTCTTCTACAAAATAGTAAATAGAGCTTTCCTTTGGAAGTAAAGCACAATTCTACAACAAAATTCCAAAAAACAAGACTGAAACAATAAGGAAAAGTCTATCAGATTCTCATTTGCTAACAGTGCATACATACATACAATTGACAAAATAACAAATATTTACTCAGAAATTACCAAACCATAATGCAAAGTTTATGTCTGGACTCTATGAACTTTTTGAGGCATGACTTTAACATTTTTAAGTTAACTAACCTATGAAAACACTGATGACTCTTTAAATTGTATTTATGATCAAGAAATCCAATAGTGTTGGAGCCTATAGTATTCTAGGAGGGAACCATGAGTTTTAAAGGGTTATAACAATTTGCTTAAATTTACATAGCTGAAAATAAATGTATATGACTCAGATAGCTAGAAAGGAGCATAAAGTATTCACTCAACCTAACATTTAGCTCCTGCTAATTTTATTATCGTGAGTACAGTCCCTTAAAGTCTCAACTCTAAAATGGAGACGATGTCTACTTTTAGGTTATACTTCAGGATTCCAGCAGGTAATTCCAACAGATGTACACACATACCAGGTAAGTGACCATTCTAACAAAGGACTTTACTTAACAATAAGAAGCAACATGGGAAAAAATGGGTGTTATCTTCTTTGATAAAGGAAAGAATTGTAGCTACTCTTTGACTTTAAAGGGAAAGGAAGGGAGAAAGTACTGGAAATGGAAAGAGAACTATATGGAAAGCTTTTGATTCTATAAGAAAACATAGTGGGTGTCAATCTGACATAAAGTAGGGAACCTGCCTCGAGGACTGATATCACCAACTCTCCCTTATCACCCTGGGGTCTGTGATCTGCTATGTACCATCCTGACAATCTTGGTAGATCAGTTGGTTTTAAATGAGCTTCCTGCCACTGTTTCACATGCTTCAAACATGACCAGACAAGGTTATACTACAGAGTGAAAGACAGTATTAATAATGCTAAAGAAGAGATAAGGGGGATGATAGAATCTGAGATAACAAAAGCAATGGAACCTTTTAAACAGCTTCAAACAGATTTCCAGGTGACCATAAACAAGAATGAAAACTTCCAAAATAGAATGAATGAAGCTGAGGACAAAATTTCATACCTAGAGGACAGGATCACAACCAATAAGTAGGAAAAATGCAATTTATGGAAAATGGCAAGGGACCATGAGAAATCAGTCCAACATTTCCTGGACGATTCAAAGAAGAGTAACAAGACTTACGGGAGACACTGAGGAAGCAGGAGACAGCATGAGAGATATGAAAAAAAAAAAACACCTGTTCACAGATATAATGGCAGAAAAACTTCACAGGAAAAATAAAAGACTTGAAAATACAGGTAAGTGAGGCATACAGTACTCCTAATGCCCATGATATAAAATGGTCTACACCTAGGCATACAATTATCAAGGCTCCACATATCCAAAGAAAAAGAAATACTGAAAGCAATTAGATAAAAGAAAAAAAATACACACCTACAGTGAAAAGCCCATCAAGATCACAAAACTTTTCGATGCAAACACTCAACACAAGGAAAACCTGGAGTGAAGTATTTCAACTGTTGCAGGAAAACAATCTCCAGCCTAGATTGATGCATCCTGCAAAATTATCTTTCAAAATCAATGGGGAAATAAGACACTTCCTAGACAAAGAACACCTCAAAAACTTCACAAACACAAAGTCAATAAATTCTAAAGAATATCTTGGAAAAAAACGATGAAAGCCACAAACTCATGTGACTTAGCAAGGGGTATCTATTGGGCAAGACAAGAAACTGAATGGAAAAGGGCAAAAGTAAACAATAAAAGAACCAAACATAAGAAAAATGATAGCACTAAGTCTGTCCATATCAGTCATAACCATTAATGTCAATGGATTCAATGTGCCAACTAAAAGACAGACTGGTAGAATGAATTAGGAAGCAAGATTCTACAGTATGCTACATACAAGAAAGACACCCAATGCAGAAAGAAAGCCATACACTGAAAGTAAAAGTATTGAAAACAATTCTCAATGTGATGAGAAAATGGAAAAAAAAAAAAACAGGAGAGGCCATTCAATTTGCAGATAAAATAGACTTCAAACCCAAACTGATTAAGAGAGATAAAGAAGGAAACTGACTTTTATAAAGGGAACAATCCACAAGAAAAAAATGACATTTATAAATATTTGCACAACAAATTCTAATGTACTCAACTGAACATAACAAATATTAATACATATGAAAAACCAGATAAGCAATAATACAATAGTGGTAGGGGACTTCAATAACCTACTGTCACAAATAGACAGATGAACTGGACCAAAAAAAAAAATCAATAAGAAAATACTTGAGCCAAACCAGTCTTTTGAACAAATGGACTTACTTGATGCCTATAAAGTATTTTACCCCACAAAGTCAGAATATGTATTCTTCTCAGCTGCTCACGGTTCATTCTCCAAAATAGACCACATCCTAGTTCATAGAACATGTTTAAGTGAATGGAAAGGAATTGAAGTTATCTCCAGTATACTATCAGACCATAGTGCCTTGAAATTGGAGCAATAGCAAAGGAAATTCCAAGAGCCTTACAAACACGTGGCAATTGAACAACACTCTGCTGAACAACCAATGGGTCATAGAAGAAATTAAACAGATCTTTCAATTAAATGATAACCCCAGTACAAGATACAGGAATTTATGGAACCAAATCAAAACCATTGTAGGAGGGAAATTCATAGCAGTCAAGGCCTGATAAGGAAAACAGAGCAAACTTAAATAAATAACCTAATGCTGAACCTTAAACTATTAGAAAAGGAGGAGCAAAACAAACCCAAAGCTCATAGCAGGGGGTAGATTATAAAGCCCAGAGAAGAAATCAGTGCAATGGAGACTAAGAGAACAATAACCAAAAAATGAACAAATTGAAGAGTTGATTCTTTGAAAGGATAAACAAAATTGACAGACTCTTAGCCAACCTTATCAAACCAAGGAAGGAAAAGGCTCAAATCCATGCTATTAGGAATGAGAAAGGGGAAATTACCACAGATCCAGCAGAAGTCCAGAGGATAATAAATACCAACTTTGAAAATTTGAACTCCAATAAGATGGAAAACATACCAGAAATAGATTCCTAGACACATATGAACCTCCAAAGTTGAACGAAGATATAAAAAATTCTAAACACTTCAATATCAATCTGTGAAACTGAAAATGTAATAAAAAACCTACAAAGAAAATCCCTGGTCTTGATGACTTTACTGCTGAATTCTACAAAACTTTCAAAGAAGAGCTAGTGCCACTACTTCTCAAACTCTTTAATGAAATTCAAAGGGAAATAGTTCCCAAATTCATTCCTGGAAGCAACCATTACATTCATTCCAAAAGCAGAGAAAAACCCAACCAAAAATGAGAACTATAAGGCAATCTCCCTAATGAACATTGATGCAAAAATCCTCAATAAGATACTGGCAAACATAATACAGAGAATCATCAAGAAGATCATTTTCCCCGTGGGCCAGAGAGTTAGCTCAGTGGTTCTGGAACCTGCTTAGCAAGTGCAAAGTCCCTGGTTTGATCCCCAGTAGCCACATACAACAATATTGGGCATGGTGAGTCACACCGACCAGTAATCAGTACCACATACCATAGTGCTGGGCGTGGTGGCTAATGCCTGTCATCCCAGCACTCCAGAGGCAAAGGCAAGAAGTTTGCTGAGTTTGAGGCTTGTTTGGGCTACATAGTGAGCTCATGGCCAACATGAACTACAAAGAAAAACCCTGTCTCAAAACAAAAACAAAGATCATATACCCTGACCAAGTTGGATTCATCCCTGGGATGCAAGGATGGTTCAACATACAAGTCAATAAATGTAATACCTTATAATGACAGACTCAAGGACAAAAACCATATGGTCATCACAATAAATGCAGAGTAAGCATTCAACACAACCCAACACCCATACATGATCAGAAACCTGCAGAAAATCGGAGTAAATGGACCTAATAGCTATTGATGAGAAATCAACAACCCAGTGTCATTCTAAATGGTCAAAAACTGAAACTTTTCACATTAAGATCAGGAACAAGATAAGGATGCCCACTATCACTTCTCCTGCTCACTATAATGCTAGAAACATTAGCAACAGCAGTTAAACAAGAGAAAGAAATAAAAGAAATAAAGATAGGAAAGGAAGATATTAAACTCTCATTATTTGTTAATGACATGATACTCTATATTGAAGATTCTAAAAACTTAACCAAAATACTGCTAAACTTAATCATCAAATTTAGTAACATAGCTACATACAAGGTCAAGGCTCAAAAGTCAATAGTGTTTTTATACACAAATCACAGACTCACAGAGAGAAATTAGGGAGTCAATCCCTTTTATGATAGCATCCCCCCTGAAAAAAAAAAGAAATATACAGGAATCAATAGAACAAAGAAAGTGAAAGAACTCTACTTTGAGAACTACAACTCTCTGAAAAAAGGAGATTGAAAAGGATATCAGAAAAAGGAAAGACATCCCTTGTTCCTGGATAGGAAGAAATAATATTGTCAAAATGACTATACTCTCACAACTATTGTATATATTCAGTGCAATGCAATACTAATTGAATCCCAACATTATATTTCATACATCTAGAGAAAACAATGCAAAATTCATCTAGAACCACCATAGACAGAGAATAGCAAAAGGTATTCTAAGCAACAACAAAATGGTAGGGGGTATCATGATTCCCAACTTGAAACTGTACTACAAAGTCACTGTGATAAAAACAGCATGGTACTGGCAAAGAAACAGACCCAAAGACCAGTGGAATAGAAGATGAGATCTGGGATTAACTTCAGATACACTATGCCACCTCATCATTTTTTTCCATTATTCAGTAAACTTTATTGGTATATTATATACACAGCTCACAATCACACAAAACATTGGGGAATTTGTACCAATATGTGACACAGGTCAATTCTCATTTTTACCCACATCCCTGCCCACCCACCCCCTCCCCACCCACCCCCCTCTCCACCCCCTATATACATACTCTTTTATTTTTTTCCAAATCATATTTATTTCTTCCCTTCATTACATTCCCACACCAAATTCCTTTTGGATACTACAAAAACTATCATACAGTCTAGAGCTCCTTTACCTCTACAGGTACTTATATCAAGGAAAAGAACTTGTTTTTGCCTATCTGTGTTCTATTTATTTCACTTATTAGTGTGTCACCCAGGTGTCTCCATTTGCACATAAATAAATCAATCTTGTCATTCTTTATGGCAGAGTAATACTCCATTTAAAAAAAAAACCTTCTTTATCCACTCTCCAGTTGATGGGCATTTGGGTTGTTTCCAAAACTGAGCTATCATCAACTGAGCTGCTATGAACAAGGGTGTATATCTGTCTTTCCAATGTGAGTTTTTAAAATTCCTTTGGGTATATTCCTAGCAGAGAGATAGCAGGGTCAAATGGGGCCTCTAGTCCTACTTCTGAGAAATCTCCACACAGATCTCCACAATGGTTGCACAAGTCTGCAATCCCACCAACAGTGGAGAAGGGTTCCTTTCTCCCCACAGCCTTGCCAGCATTTATCATTGGTTGATTTTGTAATCACGGCCATTCTTTGTGGAGTGAGATGGAATCTCAGTGTCATTTTCATCTGCATCTCTTGAATGGCCAGTGATGTTGAACATATCTTCATATGCTTCTTGGCTGTTTTGACTTCTACCTCTGAGAAGTGTCTGTTCATTTCAGATGCCCATTTTTGAACTGGTTCTTTAAACTTGGGGAGACTGATTTGTTTAAGTTCCTTGTGTATTGTAGATAATAGCCCTTTGTCTGACAAACAGCTAGTAAAGACTTTTTCCCATGATGTTGGTTGTCTTTTAGCGGTGCCAGTGATTTCTTTTGCTGTGCAGAAGCTTTTTAGTAGGATGAGATCCCATTTGTTGATTATTTCTGTTAGTTCTTGTGCTATAGAGGTTTTATTCATGAAGTCTCTGCATAAGCCAATGTCTCCAAGAGTTTTACCTAACCTGTTTTCTGGCAGGTTTATTGTTTCTGTTTTAATGTTTAAGTCTCAAATCCATTGTGAATTTAGTTTTGTGCATGGTGAAAGAGATAGATCTAGCTTTAGTTTTTGGCAGGTTAAAGCCCAGTTTTTCTAGCACCACTTGTTAAAAAGGCTCTCTTTCCTCCACTGGGGATGTTTGTCAAAGATAAAGATGTCACCTCATCTTTGAGAAAGATGAATATCTTCTGTGGAGGCAAGTTAGCCTCTTAAACAAATGCTGCTGGAAAAACTGGGCTCTAGCCTGCCAAAGACTAAAGCTCGAACTATCTCTTTCACAGTGTACTAAACTAAAATCAAAGTGGATTAGAGACCTAGATGTTCAAACAGAAACTCTAACCCTTCTGAAAAACAGGTTAGGTAAATCCCTTGGAAACACTAACTTAGGGAAAGACTTTATGAAAAAGACCTCTATATGGGCCGGAGGGTTATCTCAGTGGTTCTGGCGCCTGCCTCGCAAGCGCAAGGTCCTGAGTTCGATCCCTGGTAACCACATATAGTGCTGGG